>SJYA01000625.1:1359450-1496667 GCA_006410615.1 Neotragus moschatus | reverse complement strand
ATGGTTTCAGTGTGTCTGCCCTCTGATGCCCTCTTGCAACACCTACTGTCTTACTTGGGTTTCTCTTACTTTGGATGTAGGGTATCTCTTCACACCTGCTCCAGCAAAGCACAGCCGCTGCTCCTTACCTTGGACAAGGGACATCTCCTCACCACCGCCCCTCCTGACCTTGAATGTGGATAGCTCCTCTAGGCCCTCTGGCGCCCCGGCAGTCACCGCTCCTTGGACGTGGAGTTGCTCCTCCCGGCCGCTACCCCTGGCCTCCGGTGGGGGTAGCTCCTCTCAGCTGCCGCCCCTCAGGCATGGGGTCCTCCCGGCTTCTGCCCCTGACCTCGGAGGTGGGGTAGCTCCCCTCGGCCACACTCTGGGCACCATTGCATCCGCCCTATGTATACTCACAAAAAGATCATTAAAATACCCTTGTTCCACCAGAGTGGAGAATNGGGGTAGCTCCTCTCAGCTGCCGCCCCTCAGGCATGGGGTCCTCCCGGCTTCTGCCCCTGACCTCGGAGGTGGGGTAGCTCCCCTCGGCCACACTCTGGGCACCATTGCATCCGCCCTATGTATACTCACAAAAAGATCATTAAAATACCCTTGTTCCACCAGAGTGGAGAATGCAATGGCACCCCACTCCAATACTCTTGCCTGGAAAATCCCATGGGCGGAGGAGCCTGGTAGGTTGCAGTCCATGGGGTCGCGAAGAGTCAGACACGACTGAGCGACTTCACTTTCAACTTTTCATTTTCATACATTAGAGAAGGAAATGGCAACCCATTCCAGTGTTCTTGCCTGGAGAATCCCAGGGACAGGGGAGCCTGGTGGGCTGCCATCTCTGGGGTCACACAGAATTGGACATGACTGAAGTGACTTAGCAGCAGCAGCAGCTCCACCAGAGACTTGGGTCCGCGTGTCTTTCTCTCTCTCTCTCTCTTTCTCTCCCGCCCCGCCCCTCCCCAACTCCGGCTAATGCTCTGAAGCGTGGAAACCCGCCAAGCTCACTCTCCTGCTCAGGCTTTCAAGACCTCCTCGAGAGGATGCTCTATGCCTTTGTGAGTGGTGCAAGCCCTGTTCTAGGGTTTTATTGGTTCTCTGGGTAAACCAGGGAACACTAGCTTCTTTCTCCCTTTCACTTTCTTATTGTCGACTCCGGACCCCCAGGTTCAGGTACATTAAAGGACAGCAACACCCCTCCAGTCCTCCTGGATTCTGGGAGGCCAACAGTCACACGCAGGATGTAAGAGTCTTCTCAGGAGATCTGAACAAGCCCGTAAAATATATATAAACAAAATCTGACATATAGGTGTTCCCCAACAGAAAAGCAGGCTTGCTGTCTGACCCCCTCCAGTGGAACACATCAATAGCAGAGCCTGGCCAGGCACACAGGCTTTAGTCAGCATCTGGGGAGCTCTTCCCAGGGGGCTCAGTGGTAAAGAAGGCACCTGCCAATGCGGGAGCCACAAGAGATGTGTGTTTGATCCCTGGGTTGGGAAGACCCCCTGGAGGAGGGCACGGCCACACACTCCAGTATTCTTGCACGGAGAATCCCAGGGACAGAGGAGCCTGTGGGCTACAGCCTGTGGGTCACAAAGAGTCAGACGCAACTGAGCAACTGAGCATGCACTTAGTAAGAAATGGTACCCAAGGATCACCAGACATTTGACATTAAAGACCAGACATCTGACATTAAAGACTAAAGTCCAAAAAATACAAGATCCAAACTGCAAAGAAAGAAACAAGAAGGATGGAAAGAAGAAAGAGGGAAAGGAAGAAAGGAAGGAAGAAAAATAGAGCCTATGCAGAGAACAGAAGGAAACTTTAACAATGCTCATAATTATAACATTCCTAATGGAAGAAAAATATCACATCCAGACACAAGGGAGCTTGGAAAAAGGAACAGAGAACAAAAATGAGTTATCAGAAATTAAAATAAAAAGTGATAAATTTAAAAACCAATATATGGGCAGAAGATGAAATATGAGGGATCCATTCAGAAAAAAATTCTCTTTAAGAATATAGGGGGACAATTTTACAACAGAATTAGAGCTTCATTTTAGGAAGTCCAACATATAGCTAAAGGTAATCTAAGAAAGCAGACAGAGGAAATGGAAAAGAAGAAATTACCAAAGAAACCTCACCAGGGTTAAGGGACAAGAATTTCCAGAACAAAAGAATTTCCAGAACTTGGGTCCTAGCATAATGGATGTGAAAAGTCATGAGAGAGAATCGGATTGGTTATGAAGAGATCTTAGGAGCTTCCAAGTGACAGAGCAGGTCACAGGAGACCAGAAATGGCATTGGGTTACCAGCAGTTCTGGAGTTTAGAAGTCAATGGGCAATGCTTTACAACGGAAAGTGTTTCCAATTAGAACTTCATGCTCTGGGAAACTCACAACAAGATGTGAGGATAGAATAAAGACATTTCCAGACATAAAAGGATGGAGAATTTTACTTCCCAGGTCCCTTTCTCAGGAAGCTATTGGAGCATGGGTACCACCAAAACAGGGGAACAAATGCTGTTTTGGAAGAAAAAGAAAGAGATTCCAGACATGAGGATGTGAACTGAGATGTACAGTGAAGTATGTCTCAGCATGAAGACAAAGACCGAGTGTCCTAAGAAAATGTTTGAGTCCCAGGCTTAGCAAGAAACAAGTCCAATTTAAAACAAGAAAACAGAGGAAAAAATAAAACCAATGTGTTTGACTGATTTTGATAGGTAAGAGGCAGAGACACTGAAAAAGTTAACAATAGATACCTCACATCAGATAAATTAAAAATGTTATTAGCTCTAGGTTATATAAAGAAAAGAATGCAGTTTTACTGTACAACTGAGCTCAACAATGTTTTCTTTATTGTTCAGTTAAAAAAAAAAAAACGGAAAATTACCATGTTGGAAGGATGGAGGGAAAGGAAACAGGAAGGAGATCGGAGATTTGTCTTATTATTTTTTTTTACCATGGCAAGAGTTCAAAAGTGAATGCCCAAAGCTGGTAAATAAAAAAAATTGTATGTATATATTTAGAAAAATGGAACTAAGTACTAGACGAAACACCTACAAGAATTAAGGGTGATAAGCACCTAGAAATGATACCGAACTTGGAGAAGTTCAGACCAGAGATTGCTGATTTTCATTCTAAACCTTCTAGTATAATTTAACTTTTGTTATATGCTGGCATTATTTTCAGTTCTCCGAGCACAATTTTTAAAATTCAGTCCTTGTCCATCATCCAGACTGGCACATTGTAGGTCCTCAAATGTGTACGTGTGGAATGAATAGAGAGAGAGATTCCACAGACAGAATCTTCATAAATTGGGGCTGGAAATCTGCACAGGATTTGAATAAGCAGAGAGAAGGACCCCAGCTATCTGGAGTGGAAACTGTGGAGCAGAGGGTCCGCAGAGACTCAGCAAGTTATTGCATTGCTTAACTGTTCTAGGAGTTTCTGGGTTCTGAAAGAAAACCCACAGAGAAAGCCCCAAAGGAATAAAGTTGGAAAAGCAGAATTTCAGCGCCCTTGGTGGGTAGGACTCTGTCTACACAGAACTCTTAAACAGGTGCAATTAGGGGATCACATTGCATCCCCTCTTTCTCCTCTGCAAACCTCAGACATGCCTGCATTAGTTACTTCTTTCAGAGCGAGGGAACTCAACTCTCTGCACAGCAGAACTACCTGCAGAGCTTCCCACAGTGGTACCTCTGTCTGGAACACCCTTCCTAGGGAGTCTGACTCTACTGTCTGAGAAGGGACCTGAGCTTCAGGGCTGGGACTAGAGTGAGGCAAGGGAGGCACTTACTCTCTGGTTCAGCAGGGACAGAGTCCATCTTCACTTAAAAGCATGGGAGATTACTTTACAATATTGTATTGGTTTTCCCATCCATCAACAATTAAAATAAATAAATTTATATTTAAAAAAACAACAAAAAAAGCATGGGTGATGTTTTGTTCGTCATGGATTTTTAAATTAATTTTAATGTCTTGAAATATTACTTATCTTGGCTACTGAGTTTGGGGAATGCACGTGTGCTAAGTTGCTTCACTTGTGTCCGACTCTTTGTGACTCCATGCCAGGCTCCTCTGTCTATGGGACTCTCCAGGCACAGATACTGGAGTAGGTTGCTATGCCTTCCTCCAGGGGATCTTCCTGACCCAGGGACTGAATCTGAGTCTCTTATGTCTCCTGCATTGGCAGGTGGGTTCTTTACCACTAGAATCACCTGGGAAGCCCCCACTGAGTTTGAGGGTGCCTCTTAAATTTTACATCTTAGGAGTGCCCCACTCTCCTCACCCTAGTTCTCTGATCCTAGTGAGCAGTAGCATTTTTACATAACCAAAAAGTAAGGTACTGAAACGTGGGGGGCCTAATCATTGCTCCAAAGGTCCTTGGATGGGGAGTGGGGCTTCTCACAGCACTAGATACACAGCTCAGTTGAGGGTGCGCAGCAGGGCTGGGCAGTCCTGGGCTTCTGGACCTTCTAGAAGAGAACCGGCAGCATCCTGACTCAGATGGCTCCATCTGCTTCCTATGAGCAGCTTCAAGGTGAGAGGAATGTCTGTGTTGTCCCTGTTCTGGGCTGGGAAACTTCTACAGACGGAAGAACAACATCTGTGTCACCTTCTTTTTCTGGAAAACCATCCAAAGGGTGTCCTGACACAGAACCTTTCGATTTGCTGAGGGAGTAAATTAAATGCCTGCTTGTTTCTTGAATAGCTAATGCTCATTCTGGTTCACATTGGTTTTAGTGATATTTGCCATCCAGAGAAGCCGAATGTTGCATGATGGCTAATTATCACTCACTACGTGCCAAATGCTGTGCTGGAGCTTTGGGAGAATGAGCTCAGTGCATTCTCAAGCCTCATATGAGGTAGATAGCATTGGCACCCTCAATTGGCTGATGAAGAAGCTGATGCCCAGAGAGGTCAGGTAACGTTCTGGAGGTCACACAGCCAGCAGAGGGTGGAGATGGAATTGGCGCGCCGTCATCCTGACCCCCATGCTCGGAAGAATCCTCGTCATTCTGACTGTACTGGTAGAAATGCCTGGAGTGTAGACTGGAGTTAGGAAGCCAGGGTCTCTGAGTGGAGACACAGCATGAGCCTAAGCAGACACACCCTCCTGTGTGCTGTATTTGATCCTCAGCTTCTTCATTTGAACAGAGGTTGCTCTGCTCAGCAGCACTGACTTTTGCGGCCCCGGCACTCAGGGATCCTGTGACTGGACCATCTGGGCCCATGTTCCCAGCAGTCATCTGTCCTAGCAGTGTTTCCTCTGAAAATGCTGTGTAGGAGAGTGACCCCAAGTCACAGGATTGGCCTCAGATTCTGAAAGAAAGAACAGTGGTGATATCTGGGCCGTGGTCTTACAAACTCCTCTGGTGACCTTCTCCAGGATCTCCTGGTCAGAGGATTCAGCTACTCCAAGCCCCAGGCATGCCCTCTCCTTGCCCCAGGATCTCCTGGTTCAGAAGGTGAAGGAGAGGTAAAGACTGAGCCCAGGCTGGAGGTGGGAAGGGAGAAGCTGGTCTTGGAAGTGGACAGATGAAGTCAGAGAGGCCTGGGGTGGCCAGGCCAGGAGGGGATGGGGCCCTAAGAATCCCCCAGTATCCAGGAGAGAGCAGCCCTCAGGAAATGCTGGATATGTGCCTTATCTTGGGGCAGAAAGGGAAAGAGGAGAGGAAAGGACCATCTGAGGTACCGCCCAGCCCATGACAAGGGGGAGGTGAGGGGGGTTTCAGGAAGCGAAGATAGAGCAAAGCCTCTCGCATAGGAAGCACGGCCAGTCCAGGAAGGTCAGGTCCTCCAGTGGTCAAGCACAGGGAACTCTGAGGAGCTGGGAGCTGAGCAGGTGGCCTAGGGGCAGCAGCAGCCATCTCTGAGAAGACAGCTGGAGTGTGTGCCAGGCCCTCCAGAGCCTGAGGTAGCCCCAGAAGCTGTGAGCTCCTGAGAAGCCACAGTTGGGATGGGCCACCAGAGAAGCCCATGTCTGGTGACCAAGATACTAGTGGGCCTCTTGCTAGGATGCTTCCTGCTTCCTTGAGGCCGGGTGTGAGGCCAGCAACAGGCTCTGCCCAGGACCCTCTGCCTGGGCCGTGTGGTCTTTACGTCTGTACCACCTTTCCCTGCACAAGTGAGTTTTAAGAGGGTGGGGATAGGCAGCATGTGGCAGGAGTAACTTCAGGAGGCCTCTGCTGGGTGGAGGAGCCCCCAACGAATGGCCACCAGGGTCTCACTCTGATTCTCCGTCCCTCCCTCCACTGGGAAATAGGATGGCCACCTATCCATGAGAAGGTAACCAGAGCAGTTTGTAAGACCATAGGCTGAACTGGAAGCCAGGAGGCGTGCCCTCGTCGCCACCTCCTCATTGCCCTGCTTGTGGTCACCGGACAAGGGAGCTGCAATCAGTTGTCATAGAGTGTCTTGGTCCTTTAAAAACCCTGACTCTGCAGATGACTGTGTGCCTAGACTTAGTCTTCCCTGTGATGAGATCAAAGGGGCTTATCATGACCACTGCTCCCTGCCTCTGACTCTGGGGCTCTCATGACCCCTCCTACTCTTGCCGGTAGGACAGCCCCCCCTCCTTGATCATCCTGGATTCGGAAACATTGGATTCTCTAGCAACATCTCAGGACATCAGTCATGTGAAAGATTCAGAAGGAAGGTGACTGTCCTCATGAAACAGACTCACCGACCAGGCCAGGAACACACTGACCAGGCCCAGCTCCCTCTGAGCTGTAACCTTTGGGCCACGGAGCGCCCCACCCAACTCCTTTCCCCTCCTTCCTGGTCCTCCTTCCAGAGCATCTTAGTCCCCAATTATTCAAAGCCACAGGAGCCCTGCCAAGGAAGAAATTAGAGCTACACATCAGCTCTTCTATATTTACCACCTGACGGCTGAGGAGGATCTATCTTCTACACAATTAAATGAAAAGAGTTTTAATATCGGCAGGCAAAGGACTCGGGCATCAATGGAGAATTAGGTTAGAGCCAGCAATTGGATTAGCGCCCAGCTGCAAGTGAAATGAGGACTCAGACACAGTAGGGTTATCCTTCTTCTGGCGACAGGCCCTTCCTACGTGGAGGGCAGAGAGGCTGTGTTCCTGAAACTGGCCAGACCTCTCCCCGCAAACCCTGGGACCAAGAGACTAGGAGGGCCAACCTTTGCCAGAATCCTCTGTGAAGAGAAAGCCCTGGGCTAGCTGCAGCAGATGAGGGCACACCAAGGCCCGCAGAGCCAGTCAGACACCACACGCCTGCTGAGGAGTAAACTGCATCACCGTCCCCTCCTTCGCGCCTCCTCTCTCCTGCAGCAGCCCCTCCCAAGAGAGCTGCTTTCGCCCCTGTCCTCCACTGCCTCTCTTCTCCCCTTCCAGCCTCACCTGTAGTCTTCCCTAAGCCGCCTCCTTCCTGAAGCAGAGGAGAGAGACGCAGGCGCACAGGTGTCCCCGGTGACAGCTGTTGAAAACGCAGCAAAAATGCTAGTCAAGTAATTGTCCCTTTGGTTTTTTTTTTCCCCAGTGTCGCACTAAGTTTGTTTCTCTGGATTTGTTAAGTGGGAAGAGCATGAACACAACCTAGTTTTGCCAAGAGTTGATTTGGGGGCAAATTCCTGGGGCGCGACCTCAGATGCCCGTCCCCTTGTTTCTGGCTACCTTCTACCTTCTCTCAGGAGACACAGATTCAATCCCTGGATAGCGAAGATCCCCTGGAAGAAGAAATGACACTCCACTCAAGTATTCTTGCCTGGACAATCCCATGGACATAGGAGCATGGTGGGCTGCAGACCATGGGGTCGCAAATAGTTGAACTCAGCTGAGCAACTGAGCACACACATGCTACCTTCCCCAGGCTGCCACAGCCTCCCTGACAAAGCCACCTCAAGTCCTTGGCTAGAAACTACGGCAACTGCCTCCTGTCAGCTCCCTGAAGGTGGACGTCACATCTCTTTCTCCAAACAGAACCCCAGGAGAGACACAAAACAGCCCAGCCTCATGACAACACTGAGCCCTTGTCCTGCTTGCGCAGACCTCCAGAAGGAAAGACTCCGTGGCCAAGTGCGTCTCCACTGGCTGTGTTCCCCCTTTCTCACTCACAGTGAGTTCTTCCTTCCTCTTTCCTAAGTTCTCTGGTTGGAGTCCAAGTGTGCTGGCATCACCTCAAAGGAAGACAGAAATCAGCTGGCAATTGCCAGAGAAGGCCAGTCGTCTTCCTCCGAACCTGAATGCAACAGCCCTGAGTGTGAACTTGGTCCTGGGTGCAGAGGGGAAAACGGAGGCTCCAGGAAGCATCAGTAATGCAGCCCCTGGGGAACGGGTATAGAGTGAACTGTCTGGAGACTCCCCCGTCTCCAGGCCAGCGCATGAAAAGGACACTCACTGACTGACTGTCAGTCCACAGACTGCCCGGCCCTGAGCAGAACTGGGGTGGCGTGTCAAGAGCAGTGCAGAGACTGATACATTACCCTGTTTGTAGCTGTTGTTAAGTCACTTAGTCATGTCCGACTCTTTCACGACCCCATAGACTATAGCCCACCAGGCTCCTCTGTCCAAGGGATTTCCAGGCAAGAATACTGGAGTGGGTTGCCATTTCCTCCTCCAGGGGATCTTCCTAACCCAGAGATCAAACCTGGGTCACCTGCATTGGCAAGCAGGTTCTTTACCACGGAGCTACTTGGGAAACCCCATTATCCTGTTTATAAGCTCACAGGTTAGCCTGCTACTGTTACACAGATGCCAGCCAAAGAGCCCGGACCCCTAGGTCTGAGACAAAGGACTTCATTACTCAGGCAAAAGCAGTCCCCAGAGCACTCTGATGGTTGGCTCTGGTCCTCTGCTGCCACTCAAGTCCCACACAGCCATTGCGAGGGGCCCAAGATGGGGGAGGGGGTACTCAGTGGCTAGAGTAACAGGAGAGGAACACTGGCCTCGGGAGACTTTCCACTTTTACAGAAAGTGGGAGAAGGACTGCTCTTTGCCTGGTAGGAGCTGTTACCTCTTCTCTCAAGATTGCTTGTGGCAAACATGCCTCTGAGGAGTGGCCCAGGTGAAGAGAGGTCAGGGCCTTGAATTCGTGGAGTACCCAGTAGGAATGTGGAAAAATGCCCAGGGTTGCCAGAGAGTTGTCTGTCTCAGCAGGAGGGAAATGCAGGAGTGGGGTGGGCACGGTTCCTGCCCCCGGAGTGTCCCAGGTGACCACACTCAGTATCCTGCCTCGTGCTTGCCCACTGGGCCTCTCCTTGGAGGCCTTGCACACGTTTACTACAGAAGCAGCATCATAAATAAGGGCTGGGCCCTCTGGGTATCCCACAGTAANGTGGGGTGGGCACGGTTCCTGCCCCCGGAGTGTCCCAGGTGACCACACTCAGTATCCTGCCTCGTGCTTGCCCACTGGGCCTCTCCTTGGAGGCCTTGCACACGTTTACTACAGAAGCAGCATCATAAATAAGGGCTGGGCCCTCTGGGTATCCCACAGTAAAAACAAAGAGCCAGAAAGAAGAGTGAAATGAGGTCTAAGGAGACCATACAGAAATACTGGAGAAATATAGAGAAATATATCAAAATGCCCAGACCAAGACTGGATTCGTAGTACTTAATGAGTATACCCGTTGGGAGGAGGTAGTAGGCTAGATTGCAAGAACGAATCACTCCCCAAACCTCAGCAGTTCAACCCATACAGAGTTTCTCCTTGGTCCTGCTGCAGACTCCTCCTGGTAAGCAGGGGCTCTGCTTCAAGTCTCAGCCGGCTGGTGCAGCCTATATCTGGACCTTTGCCAGAAACCAAGGCAGAAGGGAAAGAACATGGGGAGGCATGTGCTGGCTTTGCCAGCTCCTGCCCAGGAGTNGTTTGCCCCAAAAGGGTGGGCCATGCCCACCTCCACCACCCCCCTCCCCCCACCCAGAGCTGCTCTCCAGAGGAAGGCAGCGCAGAACCCTGGCAGAGGCACACAAAGGCTTCAGTGAGAACTGGCTTTACCCCGACTCCCACGCCTCTAGCCAGCCCCCACAGGCCCTCAGCCCTGAGTTTGGTGGCCCCAGGGGTGCAGAAGGAGTGGATGCAGGCTTAGCAGGGTCAGAGGTCATGGCATCTTCCAGGAACCCAGGCTGACGGCAGGGGCTCCAAAGAACACATGTTTGGCAGTGGAAGGGCCTCAGGCTGAGAGGCAGAAGGCCTGGTTCCCAGTCTTCACCCAGACTCTTAATTCTCTGTGTGACTGTGAGCAGCTCACTCTCCCTCTCTGAGTCCCAGTGTCCTAACTGACAAAGGCTAGCTTGAGATGGTGGAGAAGGAAGTGGCAACCCACTCCAGTACTCTTGCCTGGAAAATCCCATGGATGGAGGAGCCTGGTAGGCTGCAGTCCATAGGGTCGCGAAGAGTCGGACACGACTGAGCGACTTCACTTTCACTTTTCACTTTCATACATTGGAGAAGGAAATGGCAACCCACTCCAGTGTTCTTGCCTGGAGAATCCCAGGGACGGGGGAGCCTGGTGGGCTGCCGTCTATGGGGTCACAAAGAGTCGGACACGACTGAAGCGACTTAGCAGCAGCAGCAGCAGCTTGAGATGGGGTCAGGAAGGAGGCAGGATGAAGCTGAAAGGGTCTTGCCTCAGGACCTCTGGATAAGACTGAAATCTGGGATGGAGGAAGAAGTTCACACAGGAAGGGATAAACATGGCAAAATCTGTGAAATGGATTTATTGATCTCTGCCCTGGCTTCTTGCCTGTTTTTGAAGGGTGAAAAACGAAAATCTCTGCATGTCACATTTCAGAACTGGATGGGCCTCCAGCTCTTCTCACTTGATCTAGAACTCAACACCACCGTGAGGAAATAGACTCTAAGGAGGTTAGCTACCCACACAACCATTTCCTTTGTCTGGGAAAAAGGATTTCCATTTCCATTTATCTTTCTTGTTCTATGGGTGCCCTGGCGCTTCCCTGTCACACACGTCATTGCCTCTTGTCTTCTTGCCAGCGTCTCCACCGGGCTGGTGGGTGGGACGTGGCATGGCTTTCTGGTTTGCATCTGTATTTACAGGGCCCAGCTTGGCACCCAGGAGGGTGACGGCTAGGGCCAGCCACTGGGTCAGAGTGGAAACTCTCCCAAATGAAGACCTAGAGCAAAGCAGGAATGTCCAAGATCAACTTCTTCAGAAGATTTTGGTTTCGAAGCATTTGATAGGGATGATTCAGGGACTTCATGGAAGAAATCCAAATTCTGGATCTCTTTACACATACTTAATTCTCTCTCAGTTCTTTTGCACCTTTTTTTTTTTTATGCCTACTTGGTGTTAAGCACCACTGAACAAAGACACAAAAAACCCCACCCTTGTGGAGCTTACATTCTAAGGGAGAGAGATAGACGGTAAACATCTTTGGATAACCAAGGTAGATGAATAAGCCATACAGCATTTTAGTAGGAGGGGCTTCCCAGGTGGTGTTAGTGGTAGGAAATCTGCCTGCCAATGCAAGAAACATGAGGTGCGGGTTTGATCCCCAAGTGGGAAAGAGCCCGTGAAGGAAGGCGTGGCGACCCACTGCAGTGTTCTTGCCTGGAGAATCCCACGGACAGAGGAGCCTGGCGGGCTACAGTCCACAGGGTCACACAGAGCTGAACATGACTGAAGTGACTTAGCGTGCAGGAGCATAAAGTGAGAAGGCAACATGAGACATGCCATGGGCTGCAACTGGGGCTAAAGCATTTGGATCAGGGACCCTCACTGAGGTGAAGGAGAGACCCGTGTGGGCATCTGAGGGAAGATGGCTCCAGACCGAGGGAACTGCAAGTGCAGAGGCCCTGGGGCAGAAATGGCAAGAGGTCAGCATGGCTAGAGCTGAGTGAGTCCAAAAAAGAAATAAGACGTGTCCAGAGAAGTAGACATAGAGGACTTTGAAGGCCTTTGTAAGCCATTGTAAGGCCTTCTGCATTTTGCTTTGAAGAGAATGGGGAGCGACTGGAGAGTTTATGAAGTAACCGGGTTTATTTTAAATTCATGTTTGTCAGAGGAGGAATAGGCACCATACTCTTTGAATCCAGCCCTGGTACGAACCCAGGTCCAACTAACTCCAAACTCAGTGCTCACTAGGTCCCCACACCTCTGAAAAGGAAAGAACTAGGAAAGGAAGCGACCTGCTAGCTCTGAGGGCTGAGCCCGGGGTCAGGGGTTTGGGCTGGGGCAGCCTTGCTGGGCTCTGAGCAGCGCTGGGAAGGAGTGTGGCTCCTGTGACCCTTCACCCTCAGCAACACAAGGCATGTTGCCCTCAGGTGGCAGCTATGGAGCGCATGGGGAAAGGAAAAGTCTGGGTGAGGTAGATGTGTAGACCCAAGGTCTATACACAATGGCTTTTGGAGTCAGGGCCAGGCTCTCCTTGGGCAGGACCCTTCCTCACATTCCCAGCAGGCTTCTCAAGTTACTCCACCCTGGGGTCTTTGAAATCAGAAACTGCTTCAGAGTAGACCCACAGAATCCCACAGGCTGTGAGGGAGGGGGTCTCAGGGGAACTTGGCAGCCGAGGAGCTTGGGTACAGAAGGCAGGAGGAGGGGTCCCCAGAGGTGAGGTGGAGAGATCAGGGTCCCCTCTCATCACTGCCTGCCTGTCATCAGCACCTGTGTGTCCACCATCCAGAACCCAGTTATGATGTGTGTGAGCTGCAGCACTGAGTGAGCACGTGAAACTCACTGAGCCTCAGTTTCCTGATCTATGGAAGGCAGAGACCAGGACTGCTTACTTCATGAGGCTTGAGAGGTGATGCAAGCAAAACGCTCAGTACAGAGCCTGGTGCCTGGTGGCCTGCACTCCACAGCAGGCCCTTTGCTCATAGCTCGGTCTGTAAGCTGAGTGCTCTCCTCTGGGGCCCGGAGCTGGGCTTGGCTCTGCAGTGCGCGGAGCAGGGGGATTTCCAGGCCAGGCCTGATCCAGATGCTGGGCTGCCTTCCATGGATGCAGGAACCTAAGTGAGACGCAAGGAGTGAGAAGGCAACCTCTGGGAGGTTCATAAACTTGGGTTTTTTTACTTCATTTTTATTGTGACTCAGCATAAATGCATGAAATGGAAATGAAAGCTTCATGAAACAGTACCTACCTTCACCAGGCATGATGAATTCTATTTTTATTCTTCCATTTCATTGAAATTATTAAATGCTGCTGTTGTTCTTATTTAGTCCCTATGTCATGTCCGAGTCTTTTGCAGCCCCATAGACTGTAGCCCATCGGGCTCCTCTGTCCATGGGACTTCCCAGGCAAGAATACTGGAGTGGGTTGCCATTTCCTTCTCCAGATTAATCGCTGGTCACAACTCAAGAGCAAAAAATGATTAACAAGCTCACATGAAGCGCAGCCCGCGGTCTGGCAGGCAGTCAGGCTCAGGGAGGGTTCCCTTCAGCCCTTTTGAGAACAGCTAGGGTTTGTGAGGGCTAGTGGGTGAGTGTGGCCGTTGCCACGCGACTGTCCTCTTCAGTCCCCCACAGAGACACAAGAGGCCTGGTGAGCAGACCCCAGCGGCAGATGCTCCCAAATCTGCTTCAGCCCCTCAAATAGGGCCCTTCTGCCCAGCCAAGCTGCGTGCAGGAGACGACAGGGGGCCATTTCAGGCAGAGACCAGATGGCCACTCACCATACAGCCTGCACGGTGTGTGTCTGCTCTGGGAAAAACCAAGGGACTCGGGACTCAAGAGGCAATACAGCATAGTGGTTAGCATAGGACCTTTGCTGCCACACTGCCCAGGTCTAAATTCCACCTCATAACCAGCCAGCTCTATGGCTGTAAACAAACCACTTGATCTCTCTGTGCCTCAGTTTTCTCATCTGTAAAATGGGGATAATGCTAATTCCTCAAAGGAGTCTCTGCAAGTCTGTGTATGTGAGTGTTGTGTGTGTGTCCTAGAACAGCCCCTGGCACTACTAATATTTTGACTGCTGTCAGATGAAAGTGCTTATTGGCTGGAGGCCAGTCCAAAAGTATGCCAACATATGCCACATGGGGCCTCTGGCTTGGGTTTTCTCTCTCCACAGCCCCCGGGCCAGTGAGCCAGCCTCTCCTTGAGACAGTGGTGGGGCTGGGGAGAGAAGAGACTGCTGCTCACTCAGTGAGCCTGGCCCAGACAGTGTGGATGACGGTCTGCCCAGTCCAGCTCTGCCCTCTGCAGAGGGAGTTCCCGGCCCCACCCCATACCCCTCCACAGACACAATCATCACTCACTGTTCACAAATAACCTGCACACTGGCCGGGGGCTGGGGTGGGAAGGGCAGCTCTCAGAGTCCTGTTTAGTGCTTTCTGGGGCCAGGGGTGTGTGGAGAGCCACAGAAAAGGAAAAAGGAAAGGAGAAGACCTCAGCTGGGAATCCAGAGCCCGGGCCAATGTACAGCTTCATGCCGCGTCCCCTCAGCCCCACTCATATGAGCCTGGGTGGCTCTGCCGGGGGTGGGGCCACCTGCACATGGAACAGGGCCCCTTAGACTTGATGTCAGTGTGCACGATTCATCTGTTTTTTTCCTGGAGCGATATGTGGGTTCCCATGAGGCCACCTTCACCCTAAAGTATTAAGAGGTATGCCACAGACCATGTGACAGGCAAGAGGGAGACAGGATGGTGGATGGGGGTCTTCTTTCCAGTGTTCCTTACACCAGACACCAAACACGAAAACCAGAGAACCGCCTCCCACTCCCACAGGGCCCCACAGCCCTGCTCCTGGAGTCAGCCCTGCGTTCAGACTCCGGCTCTGCGGGTCGCCAGCTTCACAACCTGAAGCTCCCTCCTCAACCTCGAAGGCCAGGTCTGGTGTTGGTACCCCAGGACCATTTCCTGCCTGGTGGGGTCTCTGTGAGGATCAAATAAACTGAAGCATGAAATTAACGAGCACAGTGCCTGTCACTTAGCAGGTGTATGACAAATATAAGAGGTTTTCTCTCTCTGTGGCCTCTGCTGGGTCCCCACTCCATCCTCCCCAGGAGTTGCAGCTCCCAGCAGAGCCTCCCGAGGCCTCTTCCGGGTGCTTGTCTTTGTAAACAGGTCCTGTGGCAGCGGCAGCAGCCTTAATTTTAGTTCTGGGCTCGGTAATTTCCCGTGATTACAGGCCTGTCAGTGCAGCAAGCTCTGCAGCTGCGAGGAAGCCAGCAGGCCTCATCGGGGCAGGCTGGAGCCCGTGTTCACACACGTGCTTGCAAAGGGGCATGGCACCCACACCGTCCTCCCAGGACCAGACGCAGGGATCCTCAGCCAGGCTGTATATCTACTGCATGTCCACATGGATTCCTGCAGGGGTAGGGCAGGGGATTTAACAACACACTTGCACACACTTGCTAGCCCCAGGACTTGGAAGTAGGGAGTGGAGGCCAGGAATGGCAAAGGTTTAGGGCAAGGATGCCCACCTACCCCCTCTTCCTTCTCTCTCTTGCCTGTGATCCCCAGAAAAGAGATTCCCTATCTTCTCAGCTCCAAGACCTGATAAGTACTCTGTGTTGTAAGTGCATGTGAGTGTGTGTGTGAGTGTGTGTCTGTGTGTATGTGAGAAAGAGAGGCAGGACGATCAGTCAATAAATATTTATTAAGCATCTACTGTGAATCTTGACCTTGACCCTGTTTGGTGCTGAAGATACAGCAGTGAATAAGCAAAGGGAAGTCCAACGATACACACGAAACACTTAAGAATAACAAACAGTGGCTCCTCACTACTGGCAGATTCCGTGTTTGTGACTCGCCTGCTCCCTGAAATGTATTTGCACCCATCAGTCGACACTCAGAGTGCTGCCACAGACACTCTTGGACGTGCCCTGGGTGGGGAGAAGTTGAACAGCCCGATGCACGAATCCCCAGCTGGGTTCCACTAGGACCTCTGCGATCTTGGCTCAGTTCAGACTTTAAGCTGTCCTTTCTGAGGTTTACTAACAGCTATGTTTCTTTACATTTTCATGCTTTTTATTGGTGGTTTCACTGTTTAAATGGCCCCGAGCCTAGGGCAGAAGTGTTGTCTAGAGTTCCTTGGTGTAAGGCGTCTGTGATGTGTTCTCCAGAGAAAATTCAAGGGTAAGTTAGCATCTCTCAATCATGAATAATAGTGCTGTTGGCCGCGAGTTCTATGGTAATGAATCAGCGATATATATTAAATCAGGTGTCTAGAAACAGAAACACACAGAAAACAAGGTCATGTATTGATCCGTTGACAAGACCTGGTGACTAGAGGCTCACAGGAGCCTGGCTCCGTCTCTCCTCTAGGAGCAATGGTTCCGTATTTACTAATTCAGTGTTCGAGGTGACTTTATAGAAAGCCTGTGAACAATAAGGCTCTACTGCAGCCACAGCCAAGTGCCATAAAGAAAATAAAACATGGCGATGCCACACGACCTTGAGCGATGTCACCGGGTGGTTAGGACGAGCCTCCCTGAGGAGGCGACGCTGGCGCCACGTCGGGACTCGGTGGAGACAGCAGCGGGGGAGATGCGGCGGGCACGGCGTGCCGGGCAGCAGTCGCGCTGGAATGCTCATGGGCCCGGGGCACTCTGGGCACCGTGAGACGGCCAGTGTGGCCAGGGCAGAGCCCAGGGGAGAAAGATGAGGGAGGATGAAGCTGGGGAGGTGGGAGGTCCCGGCCACATCGGGCCCTGCAGGCCACGGGAAGGAACCCGGGCTCCTCTTTCCTAGTTAAATGGGAAAGTGGGGAGGGCCAGAAGGGCTTTACTCCTTCCCTGTGGTCGAGGTCCCGTAAGGGCTGAGAGGCCACCAGGGAGGGATCTCCCTGTGGCAGGAGTTCTAGGGTTGTCACGAGGGAGGTGGTGACAAGGGGTGGATGTGAACACAGGACCGACGCTGAGGCTTCAGTCCTGGAGTTGTGCAGGACCTGCTGGTTTAGATGGGGTGGCCCTCAGAGCTGGGGAAGAGCAGGAGGAGCTGGCCCCGGTGCCCAGGCAGAGGGAGGTGTGGAGGAGGAGCTGGCTGGGGTGTGAGAAGGGAGTGGGGCCATGCAGGAGCCTCTTGGAACGTGTTCAAGATCCTCCCTGGAGGCTGTGTCAGGGCGTCGGCAAGGCTCTCTCTAAGGGGATTTCCCGCTAACTTTCCCCTACCTCACCCTCCAGGAGACTTGCTGTGCTCAAGCAGCCCAGAGCTAAACCTGGAGAAACCGCTGCACACACACACACAGATTCTCTTTTTTGAAAGGCCTAATCTCATCAGAGAGGTCGTGTGTTCTGGGCCTCCCCAACTTCATGTCAGATGCTCTTCCTCCCAGGATCTTTCCCTGCCTCAAATTTTATTCATCCTCCTGGGTCAAGCATACCACTGCCTCTCAGGAGGACTTCTGTGACTTCTCTGACCCCCACTGACCTCTGACATTTGAACCCCCACAGTCCTGCTGGCCTGAATCCTATATGCCTCTATCCTCAGGATGTGAAAGTGAAAGTGCCAGTCACTCAGGGGTGTCCAACTCTTTGAGACCCCGTGGACTATAGCCTGCCAGGCTCCTCCGCCCATGGAATTCTCCAGGCAACCATATGGAGTGGGTAGCCATTCTCTTCTCCAGGGAATCTTCCCGACCCAGAGATCAAACCTGGGTCTTCTGCATTGCAGGCAGATTCTTTACTGTCTGGGCCACCAGGGAAGCTCCTGGTGTGTATTCCTCCCAAAACAGGGCTTAGGTTTCCACTGTGAGATCCCCAGGGCACAGGCCTAGCAGGAGAGTGTGGAGGGGATGAAAACTCTAAGGATGAGGCTAGGGTCAAGGCCAAGATTTCCGCAGGTGGAGGGTTGAGGATGGAGCTGCGGACAGTCAGTTCTGCCTGCGTTGAGCCAGCTAGTATTGGGAGCATTTACTCCCATGGCCAGCCCCCACCCCATGGAGCTCTGGCCGCTGGGCTGAGACTGGCCCTGGGCTGCTTGCCTCCTGCCTAACTTCACAAGCCACTCGATGCCCGGGAGGAGCCCTGCCTGGCAGAGATCTGTCCAGTGAGATTCCAGAGTTGCTCTGTGCCAGCACCATGCCAGCTGAGCCCTGGCCCACGCTGGTGCCATGGCAATGCCACCACCGCCAGCCTTTCCCTGTAACCATGGGAATGTGTGCAGGGCTGCGGCTGCTTAAGCAACATCTCCGAGGCTGGGAAACGGACTGCCCATCAACCTCATCCTGCCTGCCAGCCTGGCCTGCTCCCTGGGAAGCCGGCAGACAGGCTCCGTGAACTTGGGTTGTGCTGTCCCACCTGTCATTCCCCAGACTCCCCACCACCACCACACACACACGCGTGCATGGCATCCTGTCTGTGACAGGGACACCTGGGGTAGAATAATCTAGAGAGAAGACAGTGAGGAAAGAGAGACATACTGAGGCAGGTGTGCAGAGGGAACCAGGATTCTGACGGAGCAGGCAGCTGGCCATCTGGATGCAGGCGCAAAGCTCCAGCTACCTCCAGCCAACCCTAGCCCCAGACGTCCAGTATCACAGAGACCAGCCAGCTGCCTAATGGGCTGGTCCTTCCCGTCCCACAGCTGGAAGCTGGAGCCCCATAGAGTGGAAGAAAGAGAGAAAAACAAAAGGACAGGGATAGAGGGAGAGACACGCACACAGACAGGGTGGGGAGCCCCGGAAGAGAAATGTCCACCCCGGAAGATTCACACAGATGAGGGAGGCACTGCAGACCACCCCTTCCCACAAAAGCCCCAGACATTGACGGCTTTTGGCTTCTCGCTGTTCTCCAAGGCCCTGCTCTTCCTCCCAAAGCAGTCCTACTCCTCATGGTTGCAGGGCCCAGCTGCTGGCAGCCCCAGGGGATGGTGAGGGCGTCACAGGACACTTGGGCAGGACCAGGACACGCGGGCTCTGGAGAGGGGGCAAGTGCCTGGGTCTTCTCCCACCCTCTGCCCGCCCTGCCTGGTCCACTCCATCTGTGGCTTTGTCCTGTATCTCCCTCTAGCATGTCCTGTCCTCCTCACTGTGTCACCCCTCCATGCCTGAGCCCCTGTCCGCCATCACCGGCCTGCCCTCCTCCCTGGAGACTCTGGCTCCAAGTCTTCCTTCCCCTCCATCTGAGCCTCCTTCCCGGGCGACTGCAATGCCCAGGCCTACTGGCCAAGCAGCCCCTCCCGTCCTGCACCACCCTGCCCTCCTCTTTGACCCACAGCAGCTCTTCCCCCGCCGAGCGAGGAGCCCTTCCCCGGGTACCCGCCCAGCGAGGAGCCCTTCCCCAGGTACAAAGGGCAAGGCAGGGAGAAGCTTCGGTCCCCTCTGACCTTGTCATCTGTCCTTCCAGTTCTCAGCACCCCCACCCACACAGCTGACACTTCCATCCCCTGGACCTTCCATTCACTGTCTCCTTTGGCTCAGATCGCGGGGTTGTCAACACAAACCCTCATCTGCAAACGTGGCCTAGAAGCCACTAGTGCCTCCACCTTCTGGGCAAAACCACAGCCTCGGTAGGCTCCCCTGGGCCTCCCCTGGGCCAGACGCTCTCCTCAGGGGAAGCGCCGTCACTCCAGCCTCACCTGCCCAGCTCACCTCATTTCTTGCCAGCTTGTCCCCCACCTCTGCCACTGCTACTTCCCACCTTCTGCCTTCTCCTCAAGATGCCCAGCTCCCCTCCCTTCCCCCGCAGGTCACCATGCCTTCAGAGTGAGCGGCGGCATTCCCCAGCCGCCCACCCCTGCCCCTCCCGTCGCCTGCATCCACCACGTCCCCCGGGCTTCCCAGGTGGCACTAGTGGTGAAGAACCCACCTGCCCCTGCGGGTAGACGCAGGAGACCCAGGTGACATCCCTAGATCGAGAAGATTGCCTGGAGAAGGAAATGGCAAGCCACTCCAGTATTCTTGCCTAGAGAATCCCGTGGGCAGAGGACCCTAGTGGGCTATAATCCATAGGGTCACACAGAGTCAGATATGACAGAAGCAACTTGGCACTAACACACCACATCCCCAGGGGAAGGGACCCCCTTCCCCAGACAAGGTACCCTCGTCTGGGTTCTGAGGCTACATTTTCAGTGAGCTTGCTCCACAAAGTGCCCTGCCCTTATCCTTCAGTGATGCCCATATCCAGCTCATTAGCATTTATCCAGATTGTCTTCTCATAACAAACCGCCCCTCCATGAACCCCCACATTCCCCTCCCAAAACCCTTTCAGCTCCCCTACCCCGCCCCAAGCCAGCTTGGTTTACGCATCCTGCCTCTGTGCCCTCACGGCTCACTCACTTTTCAACATCCTCCAGTCTGCTTTCCAAGTCTATCTCCTGCCCTAGACGCTCCTGCCCTGAGCTGTGCTCCCAAGTCCACCGACTAGTTTGCAAGCCCAGTCTCAGGTCTCAGGGCTGCGAGGCAGTGCTCAAAGCGTCCCCAGTCCCAGTCCATCTGGATTTCCTTCCAGTCTAGGGCCATTCCCTCCAGCCTGCTCTGGAGTTTCCTGCTCCCCACGGGGATGTTCAGCAGCTCTGTTTCCACTACTCACTCTCACCCTTCGGGAGTCAAACACCACCACTGATATTCCCACTGCTCAGGAACGCCACTCCAGAGCCAGGCCTGTCTTCTCAGCTCCAGCCTGCCCCCTGGCATCCAGCTGTCTCCAATGCACCCAACACCGGTCGTGCTCACACTCCTAAGATGTGATCTTCCCCCTAAAATGGGCTCTTCTCCACTGCAACCTGTTTCAGAAGAACCTTCCTGCAAATCTCCCTTCCCTTTACCTCACATATTAACTCATCACCCAGTTAGACATCTCTACTCTGGCCTAATCTTTCCTACCACCATCCTCTGAGCCAAGCCTCCCTTTTCAGCCTCCCTGCTTCTAGCTGACGTCTCCACCGGAAATTCAGTCTTCCTATCCAAACCAGTCAGAGAGATTATTGCAAAACTGGAAGTCTCATTACATCACACATTTCCAATAGCTCTTGAGATAAAACTTTCTCTGTGATTTCCCTGACCCTGCATGAGCTGGGTGCTGCCCAAACTTCCTAATCTCAGGCTTTTCTCACTCCAATAACCACAGTAGCTACTTTCAGTTCAGTTCAGTTCAGTCGCTCAGTCGTGTCCGAATCTTTGCGACCCCATGAATTGCAGCACACCAGGCCTCCCTGTCCATCACCAACTCCCGGAGTTCACTCAGACTCACGGCCATCGAGTCCGTGATGCCATCCAGCCATCTCATCCTCTGTCGTCCCCTTTTCCTCCTGCCCCGAATCCCATCCAGCATCAGAGTCTTTTCCAATGAGTCAACTCTTCGCATGAGGTGGCCAAAGTACTGGAGTTTCAGCTTTAGCCTCATTCCTTCCAAAGAAATCCCAGGGCTGATCTCCTTCAGAATGGACTGGACTCCTTGCAGTCTAAGGGACTCTCAAGAGTCTTCTCCAACACCACAGTTCAAAAGCATCAGTTCAGTTCCTGCCAAACAACAAGCTCCTTTCCATCTCAGGGCCTTTGCACATGCTATTTCCACTATCTGGGATTTTCACCCACTTTCTTATCCAGCCTATTTATACTTATGGTCTAATCTCAGCTTAGCACTTTCTCCAGAAAGCCTTTTTTATTTAAATATTTTTTAAATGTATTTATTTTTACTTGAAGGATAATTGCTTTACATTATTGTGTTGGTTTCTGCCAAACATCAACGTAAGTATACATATGTCCAATGGACAACAGCCATAGGTATCTGTATGTCCCCTTTCTCTTGAACCTCCCTCCTACCCGCCTCCCCATCCCACCCCTCTAGGTTGTTACAGAGCAGAAAGCCTTTTTTAAAAGAACTCCCCCAGGCTAGATTTGGTCCTCTAGCTGCTTCTTCCTTTGGAGCTCTGTTTCTCCTGTGCACACCATTATCATGCAATTGTTTGAGCTGCATGACCGCCTCCCAGGCTTGGGCTGTGTCATGCCCATGGCCAGCTTATTCTGAATGTCAGTCTTATGTCTGAGGAACTTGTGACAGTGTGCAGACTCTCTCTGGGTAGAAGTCAGCAGGGGCTCTCTAGCATCTCCTGCCACCAGCAGGCCAAGGCTGTGCCGTCAGAAGTAGCTCTGTGTGACTTGGGTTTGGGAGAGAACACCAAGAGGAAGCCAGGCGCAATCGAGCTTTTGGTAAGCAGGACAGTGGAGGAGTTCGGCTTTTCAGGACAGCCATGTTGGGTATCTGGCATTTTATCCCCAGTGTTACTGGCATGAGCAGCTGTGTCTGTAGCCAAAAGCAGTGGAAGGGGGAATTCGCCACAGTGGTTCCCTGGTGGGCATGGGCACTGCCTCTGACTCTTCTCCCTAACATCATTGACTACATCATGTTTCTACTTAACCCAACCCAAGGAGTGCTATCTCCTGACCCATATCCTCCCGAGCCAGACCCTAAGCCCCCTGAGTAGGGTTGTTCTGGAGCTGTTTGCAGCTGTATTTCCAGGCTCTACAAGCTGTCTGCCACCTAAGCACGTACTGAGCAAATGGGTGGCGCTGCAGAACCCAGCACTCTAACAGGAATGCCCATGAATATTCCTGGGTAGAACAAAGTCTCCATCTGATGCCCTCCATCCTGTCCTGCAGACCCTTCCTCCAGACATTGCTACCCGACTTGAGATCAACCACATTCTCGCTTCCTGCCCAGCAGATGGTGGTGCTTGGCCTTGTGGAATTCTAGAGTCAATATAACCAACCTGAGTCCCCTCCTCCAGGAAGACTTCCTTGACTGCTCCTGCCCTCACCAACACCCCATTTTCTGAGTTCCTACAGCTGAGAAAATTTAAGCCCTGCATACCCATTCTTACATCAAGTTTTATCCTTGGGGATAGCTTCAACACTCCCGAGGGCTCCCCAGGGACAGGGAACAAGCCCCTCATTTTTACCGTCACTCCTCCTCCCCACAATGGAGAGGAGAACAGGCTGGACACAACAGGAGGGAAGGAGAGTTTCTTCCTTTCCTTTAGAAAATGCCTTTTAGGACCTGCGGAGAATATGGCTGGAAGGAAAATGCTGCCGTGGATGATGGGAAATCCTACTCTACCTGCGCAGAACCAGGGGTCCAGGGAACCCCGACGGCAATCTGCTGTGAATCCTGTAGGGAGACTCCAGTGAGCACTCCTGTCTCTTCAGCTCTCATTCTTCTCATCAGCTTCTTACTCCTCAAGACTGAGGTCAGAAGGGCTTAGGGGTATCGCATTGCCCCCCTCCTCTAGGCGCCTCTTGCTCCCCTATGCTGGCCAGACCAGGAGCCCCTTTCTCCATCAGCCCTGCGGGCTTACTGCGCCCAGGCCAGGCCCTGGAAGTCCTGCATCCATCATCTCCAGTGCTGGGGCCTCATCCAGGAAGTTCTGTCAGCCCATCCATGCTTCTTCACTGCGATTGTTCTGCCATCTGGTGGCCAAGTGAAGCATTGCTCGCCTCAACCTTGCCTGCAATTCAATTTCTGTTTTGTAGAGGACTCAGCAGTCGCTTACTGACCGACTTCTTTCCCCATACTGATGAGGATGCTGAGGCCCCAAGAAGGGAGGGGTTTGCCAATCAAAGGACATACATAAGAACCCTTGATACAGTCCCAGTCCGGGGATTCTTGTAATGGAAGAGGCTAACGAAGTGGTGGGAATTTGAAGCTCCAGTAGAAACTGGAAGGAAGCAAGAAGTAGGCTTCGGGCCATAGATGAAGCCTCTAAGCCTTCTGCTTCAACCACTGTTTCCAGCTGCTAACTAACCTCTACTTACCACCAGTTAAAACTTCAGGAAACCACTGCTTGACTATTAAGCTGATGAAGATACTTTTAATGGCAATAATGAAGCAGAGACCATGATATGTTCTGACATATCTGTCATCATGATACGATGACATCGAGCGTCTTTCCATGTGCTTGTTGTCCATTTTTATATATCATTTATGTTCACTTTAAATAGAAAACATGACAGAAATTTATGAACGTATCATGATCTCGCGATCTTCACACCGCTTGTGCAAGAATACACTGAGTCAACTTTTCTGGGAGGCAGTTTGCCAAAAAGATTTAAAATACTTATCACCTGCATTGTATTGGCTAAAAAATTCTATGTTTATGGGTTTACTGCAATGTTTTTATTTTTTTTTGAGTTGCATATGAATAATTACATGCAAAGAATTTTGGCATCACAAGTATTAAGAAATTAGAAGCAAAGTTCACCAATAGAATATTTGTAAAACACTTATTGGTTAAATAAAGAACATTAGATACATGAAATAAAACTGGAAATACTGATGCTTTAAAAAGACTATTAAGTAGGCTTTACAAACTATGAAGCAGGATATAGGTCTGCAAGAGTTCTGCAGCAACAATTTGTTTAGTTTTTGAATAGCAATTTTATTGACATATAGCTCACATGCCAAAAATGTTACCCTTTTAAAGTATATAATTTAGTGGTCTTTAGTATATTCACAGAGTGTGCAACCATTACCACTTTCTAAGTTTAGAACATTTAATTCCCCCTAAAAGAAAGCCGGTGCCCATTAGTAATCAGTTTCCATCCTCTCAACCCTGAAGACCTCTAATTTGCTTTCTGTCTCTATAGATTTGCCTATTCTGAGTATTTCATATAAATGAAATCATATAATAAATAACCTCTCATATCTAAGTCATTTCACTTAGCATAATATTTTTAGGGGTCATCCCTGTTGAATCATGTATCCACATTTCATTCCTTTTTGTTATTCATTGTATGGATATATCACCTTTTATTTATCCATTTAATAACTGATGGACAGTTGGGTTTCCATCTTTTGGTAGTTGTGAGTAGGGCTGCTATGAATATTAGTGTATAAGTTTTGTACAGGCATGAGTTTTTCACTCTTTTGCCTATATGACAAGTCGCATGGTAACTAAATGTTGGACTTTTCCAGGAACTGCCAGACTTTTTGCCAAAGCAATTGTACCATTTTACATTTCCACCAGCAAAGCATGAGAGTTCCAATTTCTCCACATTCTTGTGAATACTTGTTACTTTTTTTTTTTCATTTTAGCCACTCTACTGGGTGTAAAATGCTGTCTCATTATGGTTTTGATTTGCATTTTCCCAATGACTGATGACATTGCGCATCTTTTCATGTGCTTGTTGTCCATTTCTATATATCATTTATGTTCATTTTAAATATAGGACATGACAGAAATTTATGAACATATCATGATCTCACGATATTTCAAGAAAGCAGAGGAGAAAAATCTTTTAGGAAACATAAAAAAATACCAGTGGTGACTGTCTTTGGATAATGAGATTATGACTGACTTTTTAATTTAATGACTTTTTTTAGATATGGACCATTTTTTAAGGTCTTTACTGAATTTGTTATAACACTGCTTCTGTTTCATGTTTTGGTTTTTGGCTGTGAGGCATGTGGGATCTTTGCTCCCCAACTAAGAATCGAACCTGCACCCCTGCATTGGAAGGCAAAGTGTTAACCGCTGGACCGCCAGGGAAGTGCCCACTGGCTGATTTTTACTTCTTTTAAAATCCCTTCTCTATCTCCCAAATGCCCTGCAATGAGGATGAACTACTTTTCTGATTTGAAAGTAAAGGAAGAAAAGCATGTTGCATTACTTCGGGGGCAGCACTTGGGCAGAGGACTTCGGAGAAAGAAGCAGGCTGGGGACACAGGAGGGCAAGCAACGGAGAAGACATAGGAGAAAAACCTAGAACTGAGGAGCCTCCACCCTAGAGAAAAGTAAAGAGAGAGATTCGAGCATTTTCCAGAAGGACAAACCTAAAAGGCTAACAGGCACAAGAAGAGAAGAGATGCTTGCCCATTAGTTATCAGAGGAATGTAAATTTAAATAACAAGGAGATGTCACCGTACACCCATTTGACTTGCAAACATTGAAAAGCTGGGTAATGCCAAGTGTTGGTGGAGCTGCTGGTGGGAGTGGAGATCTCGCTGGCAGTTCTGGAGTGCAATCTGGAACCACTCTGTCGCGTTAAGAAAAGGCATATCGGCTGAACTGGCACAGCTTTCACTCCCCAGAATGTGTCCTGATGATAGGTTCCCCGGCCTGGGGACGAGAGGGCACGTGAACAGTCACCTAGAGGCAGGGGGGAGACGGGATGGTCACATGTGGCTGGTGACACCATGTGGCACCATAAGGCAGTCAAAACAAGCCACCAGATGGGCACATGGCAATGCGGGTGGCTCTCTTGAAAGTACTGTGCTGAGAGGAAAAACATTAGAAGCAGGATGAGGCATATAACCGACAGCATTTATGTAAATTAAAAGTACAGAGACACACAACACTACGTGTTTTGCAAGAACACAGAAACAAGTATTCGCATTTAACACACTGGAATGTTTGCCTGTAGAAGAGGGGAATGGAAGTAGAGACAAAAGAGAACATATATATATATTTTAATGAATTAGATAAGAGGATCCGTGCACAGATCGTGATGGGGATGTGACAAGAGCTGGGATGCGATAAACGCACACCAGCAGCAGGGTCCAAAGAAAGCTCACAGATCCCTCCCCCGCAGGGGTGGATGGGTCACTCGAACCCATCTATTCATTTACAAGCTTATTGGCTCCTCTGGCCTTGGGCTATGGCCCAGATTCTAGGAGAAGGGACATGAGAAGAACAGGAGCGGACACACAAGGGCGCAGGAAAAAGAGTCAGGAATGAGACAGGAAAGAAGTGCTGGGTGGAAGCATGAGGGTTCCCATGGGACGCGGTGGAGGGTGGTAGACCCAGGTAGCTGCCCCAGTTCAGGTGTGGGCTCCAGTCACAGGCTGTGATCAGCCTAACACAGAGATGTCAGCACCTTCACCCTCGAGTGTGAAGGCGTCGTCCACTTGATATGAGTCCTCCGGGCTGGCAGAAGTTCAGGATCGTGGCCATGCCATCTCCGTGAGATCTCAGTCCTCACCTCCAAGAATAAGAGGGAGAGTGTTAAGAGGGTCCCACTGCCACTTCTTTATTCAGCCCCAGTGGGGTTGAGCGTGCCAGGGGAGGCCATGCAGGAGAAACTGAGACAGGGGTTTCCTGCAGCAGGAGAAGCTATGGTTGGTCACAGTCACAGCTAAGTACTACCCCTAGAGGATACTACTTCCTCCTTCCTGCAAGTATTTCTGACTACTCCCTTTGGCTCCTTCTCTGTCTTTTCGTACTGCTTTTGTCTTGGCCCACTTAAAGACAATTGTGAGTGTTTTCTTGAGTTTCTGGCCAAAAGATAAGTATTCTGTCCTCTCCAAGTACCCCAGGGCCCATGAGCCATTACAGGCAGGTATGGAAGTCCTGTGTTTGCTCCCAGATCTCAGATAAGTCTGCAGGAGACTCGGAGAGGCTGCTGCTGCTGCAAGTCGCTTCAGTCGTGTCCGACTCTGTGCGACCCCATAGACGGCAGCCCATCAGGCTCCACCGTCTCTGGGATTCTCCAGGCAAGAACACTGGAGCAGGTTGCCATTTCCTTCTCCAATGCATGAAAGTGAAAAGTGAAAGTCAAATCGCTCAGTCGTGTCTGACTCTTAGCGACGCCATGGACTGCAGCCTTCCAGACTCCTCTGTCCGTGGGATTTTCCAGGCAAGAGTACTGAGCCCACCATAAATCCGTGGCCACTAGAGGGAGCCCATGAGTCTGCCCGTGCACACAGCCGAAGAACCTGGTTGTCGCGGGAGCTGAGTTAAATCCTCCCGCTACTCCCCGTATAGCAAGTCTGTCCGAAAGGAAAAATATGAAGTATCTTCCAGGTTGGATGTTATAATTTACTCCTCTCTGCCATCTCTCTATAATTCTACAGGTGCACTGGCACAATCTATTCGATCTATAGGAACTTTGCTAGTAGCTCAGACAGTAAAGAATCTGCCTGTATGGAGAGAGTAGCATGGAAACTTACAATACCGTATGTAAAATAGGTAGCCAATGGGAATTTGCTGTATGACTCAGGGAACTCAGGGTCTCTGTGACAATCTAGAAGGGTGGGATGGGGGGGGAGGTTCAGGAGGGAGGCCTGATGGGTGTACCTATGGCTGATTCTTGCTGATGTCTGATAGAAAAAAACAAAATTCTGTAAAGCAATTATCCTTACATTAAAAAATAATAATAATAACGTGGCCAAAAAAAAACAAAAAAGAACCTGCCTGCAACTCAGGGGACTTGGGTTTGATCCCTGTGTCAGGAAGATCCCCTGGAAAAGGGAATGGCAACACATTCCAGTATTCTTGCCTGGAAAATCCCATGGACAGAGGAGCCTCGAGGGAAAGAGTCAGACATGACTGAGCAGCTGATGTGGACAGGGACATCCTGTCTGTTCGTGTGTGTGCTCACCTGTTTGGTCTGTTCTTTTGGTCTCTCTCTTCCAGGTGGTCTCTCTCATCACCCAGCCTCTGCTCTCCATCACCTTCTCTGTCTTTCGCCTGGATCTATTTTCCTAGACTTTGTGTGTCTACCTTAGACTTTCTTGTTTCCCCCATGTCTTCTCGCTGTCTCTCTAAGATCTGACTGATTCCTTCCCCCTACTCTCTCTAATGTTCAATTTTAGGGATACAGAATGGAGGGACCCCTTTAGGTGCCCCCCACCAGCCTCTACATTCCTCTTCTAATCCCTGAGAGGCCTTTTCTGCCTCATGATGAATGGATTGTAAGCTTGGCCGAGACCAGAGGAAGGATGGATAAAAGATGTTCACAGGAAGTATTCAGGTTAAGCTTGATCCAGAAGCTCGGGACAGATTTCCACAAAGGATTGCAGGACTCAAGTTATGGCCTGAGGTGGCATTTACGGANGCCCATCAGGCTCCACCGTCTCTGGGATTCTCCAGGCAAGAACACTGGAGCAGGTTGCCATTTCCTTCTCCAATGCATGAAAGTGAAAAGTGAAAGTCAAATCGCTCAGTCGTGTCTGACTCTTAGCGACGCCATGGACTGCAGCCTTCCAGACTCCTCTGTCCGTGGGATTTTCCAGGCAAGAGTACTGAGCCCACCATAAATCCGTGGCCACTAGAGGGAGCCCATGAGTCTGCCCGTGCACACAGCCGAAGAACCTGGTTGTCGCGGGAGCTGAGTTAAATCCTCCCGCTACTCCCCGTATAGCAAGTCTGTCCGAAAGGAAAAATATGAAGTATCTTCCAGGTTGGATGTTATAATTTACTCCTCTCTGCCATCTCTCTATAATTCTACAGGTGCACTGGCACAATCTATTCGATCTATAGGAACTTTGCTAGTAGCTCAGACAGTAAAGAATCTGCCTGTATGGAGAGAGTAGCATGGAAACTTACAATACCGTATGTAAAATAGGTAGCCAATGGGAATTTGCTGTATGACTCAGGGAACTCAGGGTCTCTGTGACAATCTAGAAGGGTGGGATGGGGGGGGAGGTTCAGGAGGGAGGCCTGATGGGTGTACCTATGGCTGATTCTTGCTGATGTCTGATAGAAAAAAACAAAATTCTGTAAAGCAATTATCCTTACATTAAAAAATAATAATAATAACGTGGCCAAAAAAAAACAAAAAAGAACCTGCCTGCAACTCAGGGGACTTGGGTTTGATCCCTGTGTCAGGAAGATCCCCTGGAAAAGGGAATGGCAACACATTCCAGTATTCTTGCCTGGAAAATCCCATGGACAGAGGAGCCTCGAGGGAAAGAGTCAGACATGACTGAGCAGCTGATGTGGACAGGGACATCCTGTCTGTTCGTGTGTGTGCTCACCTGTTTGGTCTGTTCTTTTGGTCTCTCTCTTCCAGGTGGTCTCTCTCATCACCCAGCCTCTGCTCTCCATCACCTTCTCTGTCTTTCGCCTGGATCTATTTTCCTAGACTTTGTGTGTCTACCTTAGACTTTCTTGTTTCCCCCATGTCTTCTCGCTGTCTCTCTAAGATCTGACTGATTCCTTCCCCCTACTCTCTCTAATGTTCAATTTTAGGGATACAGAATGGAGGGACCCCTTTAGGTGCCCCCCACCAGCCTCTACATTCCTCTTCTAATCCCTGAGAGGCCTTTTCTGCCTCATGATGAATGGATTGTAAGCTTGGCCGAGACCAGAGGAAGGATGGATAAAAGATGTTCACAGGAAGTATTCAGGTTAAGCTTGATCCAGAAGCTCGGGACAGATTTCCACAAAGGATTGCAGGACTCAAGTTATGGCCTGAGGTGGCATTTACGGAGGCTGGACAGGAGGGAGGCAGGCTTAGGAGTGGTGGGAGGAAAGGCTCAAAGAATAAGGACGGTCTGAGTCACACACCTCGTGGTTGAGGAAGCAGTACAGGACAGCGACAATGAAGCCCTGTGGGGTCAAACAGAAAGGACCCCGTCACCTCGGCCTGGCCTCAGATGCCTGCGGTCTTCCTACTACCTTTCCCCCACCCCCCGACAGGCTGTGACCTGGGCCAGGTCTTTGGAAAAATGCGAAGTAGACATATTCACCACATTACTATCTGCCAGGCATATTGTCATACATAATTGCCGTAGCAAGCATTCAAAAGCTTTATCATTGGCCTGATGGCCCGTTTCTCTGATTTTATTTATTCCTGCATCCGCCAGTATTGAGCACAGAGCCTGGTACATAATAGGTGCTCATTAAATGCTGAATTTGTGAGATGATTAGATGGCATCACCAACTTAATGGTCATGAGTTTGAGCAAGCTCCAGGAGTTGGTGATGGACAGGGAGGCCTGGCATGCTGCAGCCCATGGGGTTGCAACGAGTTGGACACGACTGAGCAACTAAACAACAATAGAATGTTGAATAGAGTGGATGAATGGATATATGGAAGGATGGGTAGACAGATTCAGGGAGAGGCGAATGAATAAAGAGATAGATGGACATAAAACAACAGAGGGACAGCTGAATAGATGAACGTGTATCTGGAGGGAAGAATAACCAGTCTAGTCACCCTCACCTGCCATGAAATCAACCAGCCCTGTGGACAGCAGCACTCCCCTCCAACGCAAAGACTCAGAGGGAAAGAGAGAGTACCATGGGGACCCTCACCTGGAAAGAGCCCAGTCCCAGTTCTAGGGGGAGGCGGATGTCCAGGCCAGCACTGTCAGGCAGGAAGTTGAAAATGACATAGTGGATTCCAAACAGCGGAATGAGGAGAAGCGTTGACTTAGAGAGACGCCTGCAGAAGAAGACAAGGCCTGGATTCTGCTGTTCTCTCTCTCAAATGCTCTGGTCTCAATTTATCCCAGTCAAGTCTATGTATCTTTCAAAGTCTAATTCAAAGACACCTCTTCCAGAAAGTCCTCCCAGATTGTTCTCCAACCCCACGATCCGTTTAGAAAGGATCTCCTTCCGCAGGCTCCCGTAGAAATTGATCTCCTCACTCATCATCCACAATGTGGGTTGCTAACTGGCTGTTCAGGACCCCCATTCTTCCTATATTGTGTTTCACTGGAGGGCAAGGACCAGATCTATTCTCTCTCTGGGAATCTGGGGGAGAACCACAGAACCAAGATGATGAACACCTAATCGCAAATAAAAAAGAACCATCTGACTCCTGCACCAGTTTTATGTCCCCAGAATTTCCTGAAACATGTATACCCACACCCACACGCATGCACGCACACACACACACACGTTACCAGTACTGAGGCTGGGTGTGGAGGCTGCCCTGAGTTGGCTCCAGTTTCCTCAGCAGGATACGGATAATATTGAGAAAAAGCCCAAAGTTCACCTGGAAATAGAGGTGCAGGAAGATGGAAGGCAAGTGGCAGGAGTGACCCAAATGGCTTGGGGTAGGACCTCTTTGGGGGCTAGAAATCTCAGGTCTTTGAGGGCCAGAATGTGCAAGTCATTGCTCGCGACCTTGTCACCTGGAGACTGGGAGGTCCAACATGGTGCTCAGGGGATCCTGGGCTCAGGGTCCCCCTCCTCCAGTCCCAGGCCAAAAGTGGGAGGTCATACCTTTCATCCTGCTTCCAGCACCTCTCAGGCTCTTCTAAAAAGCGTGTGGCCTTCACTTGCACAATTACAAAATCGACAAAGATGTGTGCATTCACCCAGGCCATGCAAACCAGTCCTGGCTGCCTTGCCTTGAGTGCGGGCAAGGTAGGGGCTGCAGCTGCTACTCCTCCTATGCCCCCAGCCAGGCCTCGCTGCAATGGCACGTGATCTGCAACCAGGCCACCAAACTCATCAAAATTCTGGGTTAGAGGAAGCCTGAGCTCTGATTTTTCCAATGGGCTATTCGTGGGCTTTCCTGGTGGCTCAGCTGGTAAAGGATCCGCCTGCAATGCGGGGGACCTGGATTCAATCCCTGGGTTGGGAAGATCTCCTGGAGAAGGGAAAGGCTACCTACTCCAGTATTCTGGCCTGGAGAATTCCATGGACTGTATAGTCAATGGGGTCACAAAGAGTCAGACGTGACTGAGCGACTTTCACTACTGAGGTCCAGAGAGGGCTTCACAGAGCACCTGTGGCGGAGTCAGGCTGAACCCGGGGTGTCCTGACTCCCAGCCTGGAGTCATGTTTCCCGCTGTGTATGGCTGCTCGGTGGGCCCAGGGAGAATGGCTGAATAATGAGGAGGACACTGGCCTCAGGCACTGACCCCAACAGAGAGGACGATGGGTCCTTTGATGATCCACCAGTAGGGGGAGCTGTCGTCCAGGTCCCAGCACCTGAAGAGAGGCCAGGCCTGGGCTGATGACGGGGTGGCCGTTGCAGATGCTGTGAAGCCCTTTTCTGGGGTAACCCTGCTCCTCTCTCCTCTCTTCCCTCTACCTACAGCTCTAGGCTTCTCCCGCTAGAATTCGATCCTTATAGCCTCACCTTACCCCCAAAAAGCCTTATCTCTTTGAGACATTTAGGCCCTTTCCAAAGGGACACGCTAGTTCAAGAGGGGCTCACCCTCTCTCTTCACCAAGGTGGATGAGTTCCTCAAAAATCAGTCGTGTTTGCTGCTTTCTTGTGACCCCAACACTTCCCTTGTTCTGGAAGGTCCCTACTTACAGCCCCTATCCCCTGAGATCCGGAAACCTGAGACCCTGTGCCCCTTTCCTGCCCAGGCTCACACCTCTTCTGTGTTATCCATGGACTGTGCCTCCCACCCCTCTCCACCCTCCACCCAACCCTGGGAGCTCCTGAAGTCAGGACCAGGGACCCCCTCCTTCTCATCCCAGCTTGGAGGACAGCTCATCGCCCGAGCGTCCAATCCACGCCCCATCAGGATCCAGTAGAGGTGTGATGAAGGGATAGCCCAAACTCACGCAACATCTTCAAAGGCCAACTTGCAACCCACCCATGTGCCGGTGAGGAGCAGAGGAAGCCCTGTGGGGGTACAGAAAAGACATGAGTAAGGGTCTACATCCTGTGCCCACCTCCACCACCACCACCACCAGTCACACAGGGCACTGTAAAGGCAGGACCCTGTGAGAGCCTGGGGGCAGGGGACCTGGTCCTGATCTCAACACTCACTGTACGACTACAGCCGCCCTTCCCCTTTCTGGGCCTTGGGGTCATCATGAGTGAGCTGAAAGGACCTTTGTGTGAGCTCCCTGGCCATCCCCAATCCTCCATCCACTCCACAGCTCCCCCACTGTGGTGCCCAAACCAGCCCTCCATGCTCACCCCAGGCAGCGAGAACCAGCCACCAGAAGACCCTCCTTGTGCTGGGCAATGTGGAGGCTAAGAGGCAGGTCAGGTACACAGCTTCTGCCAGCAGCCAGCTGAAGTTGGTCATGGTAGCGAAATGGGAAGTGGCCACAGAAGCCTTGCACAGGACCTGTGGGCCAGGGCCTGGGTGCCTCAGAGCCGGGACACCCACCGGAGCCCCATCAAGCTCCCCAACCCCCAGGTCTCTTCCACTTCGGGCTTCCGTCGCGGGGACGTGGCAGTATAATGTGGTGGCAAAGAACACCGATTTGGGATCCAGAGAGCCTGGCTCCCAAAGTTTATTATCTGGGTAACCCACCCACACCTGAACTTTTCACATATAAAATGAAAAACTTCCAACCCCTAATTCATCGTCTCATCATAAGGATTTACTGGAAACCCTGTATACAAATTGCCACTATTTTTGCTGACACTGTCTCGCCATCCCTCCTGAGCACACGTCTATCCCTAGAGCTGAGGCTATGGAACCATTTACTCTTGCAGAGCTCTATCCTGCACAGATACACGCAAGCACGCAGGCATTCACTCATTCACTGAGTGACTCTGCTCATCGGTTGGGTGGCAGAAAGCTTGACTCTGAGCTCAGAGGCGAGTGCTCTGAGCTCTTGGCCCCATTCCCACCACTCAGCAGCCAGGGTGGCCTCCCAATTATCCCTCATCTACAAATGAAACGAAAATGAAAATATACATAGGAAGGAAAATGTGACAATACATGTAAAGCATTTAGCATAATGCCTGGCACCAAAGCACTAAGTGTATATACTATTATTATTTCTTACTTTAAGGAACGAAGGTCATCTGTAGGTTTGCTTATTCACATATCTATTCATTTCCGGTACAGTGTCTGGAAACCTAGTAAGAGCTGCCCACACTCAGCCCAGCTTCTTTTAGTTTTGGTCTCCTCTCATTTGTCCACCCTCCCTACCCCCATGATGGCTTCCCTGTTTCCTGGAGCAGCCCCAGCCTCTCCTGTCTGTGAGAGCTGCTTCACCCCAGTCCTCCCCCCTTACTCCCTATCATTGCTGTCCGTTCCCCGCTCCCCAGAGCTCCAAAGCCACCTCCTACCTGAAGCCCTCTCCTGTTCTCTCTCAGCTTTCAGCTCCTCTACCTGGTGGTCCTGTAATCTGGTACAATTTGTCCCCTTAGGCATCCTGGGTGCTTCTTGAAGAAGAGGCCTGGCTTTGTCCAGCCCCTGATACCCACACCCAGCACAGACTGAGCCCAGAGTAAGTGTGAGATGGAAAGCATGAGCGGAGTGAAATGTGCTCTGGGTTGGACTATGGGATGAGGAATGAAACCAGAATATAGAATATGGAGCAGAGAGTGGAGCAAGGGAATGACAGGGCTGGGCACAAGAGGATTTAGGACTTGACCCCAAGGAGGGGCAGGAAGGGCGAGGGCTGCTTTCTTGCTGTGTCCTTGGCAAAGCCAGAGCCCCGGGGTCAGCCCACTGGACTGGACAGGCTGACATCTCTAATCCAACCTCCTCGCCTGCACCAGCACCCCCACCCATGACTGTTACCGTGGAGAAGCTGCAGTGGTCCATGTTCTCCCGGTGAAAGAGGGTGGCGTCCTTCAGGAACACAGCTGCCGCCTTGAGGATAAAGGTGGTGAACAGCTGGGTGTGGATGTAGTTCCTGGGGCAGTGGAGCCTCCTGGAGGGAGTAGGAGGAGTGAGGAAAGCAGGAGGCAAGGAAGGAGAGCAGGCTTGGGGAGGCTGAGCAAGGAGGGAGGTGAATCACATGGGCTTGGATTGGCTTTTATCAGATTGGATCCGTTGCACTGAATGTGAGGCTGCAGCTTTAACCTTGCAGGACAGCCAGGCTCAGTGCAGGTGAGGGGACGGAAAACATCAGTCCCTGCTTTCAGGGAGCTCATTATGTGGAGGACAGAGGCAGAAATGACAGGGGACCCCACCCTCCACCCCCGGATAATCAGAGAGACGAGGCTCATTCCCAGCTGACAACAGCTCAGGCCAGGCTGGAGAAGGCTTTAGGAGGGCAACAACCAAAGGCTCAAAATAGTCAAGAAGGGCTTCACAGCTTCACGGAGGAGACAAAGAGGATTCTTTAAGGCGTATGAGAACTGAGCTTTGAAGATGAACAGGTTTGAGGGGTAAAGGAGGCAGGCATTCCAAGGAAACTGAGTAAGTTCCCCAGAGCAAAGACATAGAAGTGGGAGCAATCCTAGGGTATTAAGGGATGGGTCCACTCATGGGGAAAGCGAGAGGAGAAGTTAAAATGGCCACAGTAGCCCTGGGAACGTCTTTAACATCCAGGCGGAAGGTCAGGTTTGGTGCTGTGGATGACGGGGAGGCAGGGAAGGTTCTGGAGCAGGGAATGAGGATGGCGAACCTGAGAGCAACCAGGATGATGATGGCCACTAGGAGGGCTGCGGCCGAGACGCTGTGGCCCATGGTGTAGACGATCCTCACCGTAGAGAAGTAGGATTTCTGGGGAGGGTGGAGGCAGAGGGAATCTCAGCAACGGGGCCTCTGAGGAAAGGGAGGCTTGACCATCAAGCAGGTGACGCTTTCAATTCTACCCCCAGACTGTCGGTGTAGAGTGTCAGTGGGGACCAAGGCAAGCTCCCTTTGGAGTTTGTTTACAGCCTGTAGGCTAGTGAGGGAATAGGACTGGGGAGGGAGGTAGGGGTGCGGGGGGGGCGGATGAGGCTCAAGATGCTTAACTCTAGCTGCTGCTGGGAGCTGGGGGGAAGGAAGCTTCCACAGAAACTGTGCATCCCTGGGGAGTGACACAGCTCAGGAGGAAATCGAGCTTGTTTATTGACATCCAGCTTGCTCATCAGCTCGGGAACACGACATCCTCAAATAACGGGGACAGCAGCGACAGCTTCAAGGCTGAGCTCTGTCCACAGCCAAGTATTTGAATCAATCAACTCAGCCTGGACCCCGGAGATGGAGACAGAAGGCGTAACCTTGCAAGGAGGGGATAGACCGGGGACCCAGCTCCCCTGAGGGATGCAGGCAACCACCCCTGACTGCCCCTCCCTGACTCAGTCTTTTTATCAAAGAATGTCGGGCTCATGCTCTGCCTTCAGGGCTGGAGGGAGAGAGCTCTGGGGTTTTGGGAATGGAAGCAGCTTGCCAAGGCACTGCTCAGTTTGGAAGCATGGCGTGTGCTGCTGGGGTAGGAGTCACTTCCTTCACTGGGTTTCCCTCGCTCTCCCACAGCCATGCACACCACTCCACAGACTGAGGACCAGAGAGGGCAGGGAGCTTTTGCAGTGGTCCTTGCCCAGAACAACTCAGAGCCTTTTTTTCCCGGAACCACCCCCAGCTCCCAGTCCTGGAGCCTGGGCACAGAGGGTGTCAAGGAGACACCGGCCAGGTAACAGTGTCCACCCTGCCTTCCGCCCCCCTCTTCCTCCAGCAGCGTAGCCCACCTGTCACTCTGGAGCAAGGTAACACTTGCTCTCTTCTAATTCTCACTCCCTCTCTTCCAGCCACCTTCCAGAAGTGCACTGTCATTCATACTCCGACCCGCCAACTTCAATGGAAGTGGCAGCCCCTACCACTGTGCAGTCTACCAGCCACACAGACATCCGTGAGGAGCCTCTCACCTCCTCAGTCAGCAGCTCCAGGGGCACGGGGCAGGCCTCGGGATAAGGCGGGAAGGGCTCCGACCAGCCTGCAATGGTGCAGTCCCTCTTCACAGCCCCTAGGAGGCAAGCAGAGCCTGGGAAGCTGAGATGTGATCAGGACGACTCCCCCCTCTTCCCAGGAAGGTGGAGGAGCCGGGAGTGACCCTGGTCGAGTCTGCCCAGACAGCTCATCTCTGCAGCAGAGAGAGGGGAGCCTTTTCTCCAGAGGCCTGGTGTCCTGCCTGCTTGGGACACCTTCTGGGACCTTCCTTTCTGGCCTCAGACTCACCTTCTGTTAATTGAGAGAATGGTTTCCTTGGAGCAGAGTAGCAAACTGGGTCCCCAGCATCCTAAGGAAAGGAGGCCCNTGGCAACCCACTCCAGTGTTCTTGCCTGAAGAATCCCAGGGACAGGGGAGCCTGGTGGGCTGCTGTCTATGGGGTCACATAGAGTCGGACACGACTGAAGTGACAGCAGCAGCAGCATGGCTGGATCTAGGACTTCACGTTTTAACAAGTTCTCCAGGGAGCTGGAGTCAAAGGCAGGCATTCTTGACACCTCTCCCTCCCACTTCCCCAGACTGGAGAAAAGCTGACCATCCAACAGGGCACAGCCCCAGATACATGTGAAGGAACTCAGCTTTACAAGACACATCCTTACACTGTGAACATGGATCCACAGCCCACGTCTGAATTCAACATGCACATCAGATTTAATCAGTGTAGTTTTCTGTCCCCAAGGATTTACCAGGGAAGAGTGTGGTGAGGAAGGGAGTTAACACCTGGTCCTAATACATCTAATACAAGCTGAGCAGGGGCTGGGCAAGCACCAGGGGGGCATGGCCCTTCCCACAAGGACTGAGGAGGTGGCATTTGAGCCGAACATTTGAAGAGAAAGGAGCACATTTTTAGAACATGCGCAGACAAGAGAGTGGGCAGAGGTACCTGAGGGGAGCGCCCTGCCTGTGGCCATCCTCACATCCACAGGCACCCACACAAGCCCCCACTGTCTGGTGGTTCATTAACTCCTAGTGTCCTTTGACAGAAACCCAGGCACGGCAAAAGCACACGGGGTATGAGACAGCGGCTGGGGTCAGAGACTTCAAACACTAGAATGGGGGCAGTCGACAGTAGGTGACCACATGGAAGGGACCCAAAGGCCAGTGGGCTAGGAGAGGACCTGGAGACCCTGACCAGTAAGGAGGGTCGCCCCCATCAGACCCGTCCCTGCAGGAGAGAACACCCCAGTCCCCCAAAGCCAGCTTGGGCTCAGCTCTGCCACCTCCTGCCTGGGCCCTGGGACCTCGCGACGCAGATTCCACCTGCAGCCCGGGCTCTGGATCTCTAATCTGGGAGCACTTCTTGGCTTCTTCCCAGGACTCAGTGAGCCTAGGGCCACCTCAGAGGAGAACCCCAGTCTTACCTCCCCCACAAGTCCACAACAGCAGTCTGATTGTCCGCAGCGGGGTAGTTGGGGAGGGCGGGGCCTGATATGAGACCATGGGCTCCATTCGCCCTCCTCCCCCTCCACATCTACAATCCCATCCTTCCCTGAGACGCCTTCTCAGGGCCTGACTATGGGACCACCGAAGCCAAGGGAACCAGGGCCCCTGGTGGGAAGCCTCCCGCCAAAAGGAGAAACAGCCACCACACTTCCCAAGGGAAGAAAAATTCAGGGAAGTTCAATTCATGACCCAGTTGTGCGGTCACAGGTGGAAACTGCTAGGGGTGAGAAGACGTGGATCATTCCAAGACTTATCCCAATACTCTGGTTAGATCCCCAACTCACTGTGGGATCAGGGATCATCTGGCCCATGTCCAGGACCCCACTCCTCCTGAGGGGAGACTGTCATCCTGCATACCTCGGCATGGCTACAGCTGACCTGGGCTCTGTGCAGGACAGAGGCCACACCAGGAGACTGGGGTTTAGTGCTAACCCTGACCCTAGCACCAGTGACTGAGTGACCCCCACAGGATCTCAGTCCCCCTTCTAGAATAAAGCATTTCCTGTGGGGTGCTCACAGATGAGAGGGAGGAGGCCCCACTCTGTGCAGTGCGGGGAGGGCAGTAGAAGTCACCCATGATGCACTGCAGGCCCAGCCTCTAACAAGTCAGATCCTCCTCCAGGCACAACAGCCCTCAGGGGCAGATGTTATTTTCTTCTTTTACAAAAGAGACAAGTGAGGCTCAGGAAGGGACTTACCTAGGTCACATGGCGAATTCACAGCACCGGTATCCAAGCCCAAAGTCCGTGCACAAAGAGCAGGTGCAGCCCCGGCCACACATACACACACATACACACGCTCACACACACACGCTCACACACACTGTAAAACACACACACATTCTCACTCAAGCCAATGGAGGAAGAGGGCAACCTCAGTCCTGTGAGCTCGCAGGAGACCCTGGGAGCCGCAGCTTCCAATATGGGACTGTGTCTCCCATCCTGGTCCCCAAGTCATTGTTACTTGCATTAAACTCTGGGAAAGTACATGAAACATTCAGAGAAGACCCCTCCTGGCAGCCCGCTCCCCAGCCTTCTAGGCCTCGGGACTGTACCCGATTGTGGAAAGCTGCGCAGGGCCCAAGGTGTGCCCTGCGAGAGAGAGGCTCCCAGATGCTGGAGGGGGGAGCAACTTCTCATTTACTACCCAGACACACTCAATCCCTGGCCACACCCTCTTCAAAGGAAGCAACTCAATCAAGTGGCTCCAAGGATCGTGGGGACTGGGAGGGCTCTGCAAGCTTGTCGGAGGAGGAGGTGTGAAGAAGACTCAGGACATGAAAGGGAGGCAGAGACACTGTTTTAGGACAGAGTCTTGTGGCCCCGAGGGTGCAGACAGGCCCTGGGGGATGCAATGGGCGGGCAAACTCAGTTCAACTCCAGGAGGGACGTTTTGCTGTCAGAGGTCCCCAGGGATGAGCAGGCTACCTGGGAAGGGAGGGAGAGGAGAGGTGGGGACCGCAGGTGTCAGGAATTCTCCAAGCCAGGCCACCAGACTGCTTGGTAGAGAGACTCCTGCACCGGGGAAGGGAAGTGGACCCCAGGATGGCCCAGCGGCTCCCAGATCTCAAGCTCAGTATGGGGGCAGGAGGGTCTGAGCTGGCTACTCACGATCGGCAAGGGGCCCAGCAAGCAGAGGACGCAGGCACCCCACACTCTGCTGCCCATGGTGGGAGCTCCTCGTTGGCCCTGCGCTCCTTCCACTGTCCCCTGTTGTCACCGCTGCCAGCACACCCTCTGCTTCTCCTTCCCAGCTGGCTGTCTACATAGACAGGAGCCAGTGAAGGGGACAGAACCCACTGAATATTCACCAGGATCACAGAACACTGTGCCCAGCTCCACCACAACCTCAGGGTAGAACTCTGCATTCCCGGCAGGGAGGGCTTGACTTTGTAAGTCTGCTCATGTCTGTCCTAACATTACCAAGGTCACAGACAAATGGCAGCCACAGGACACCTGTTGCCCCAGTAGGTCAACATTCTTTATAATTTTCTTCTCTGAGGCCCCACTGTGGAAAGATTCCCCCCAAATGAAGGAGACTCAGCAAAGAAGAAGGCCTGAGTCCACACTCAGGGAGCCCTGTTGGTGGTGATCTCAGCCCCATCCACAGGGCTGAAGGATGGGTTGGGAGCCCTGGGGACCCAGCAGAAGTGGGTAGGGTGTCAGTAGAGTCTTGAAAATAGCAATCTTAGAAAAGGAAGCACAATCATGAAGTCCTCATGCACCCTCATGGGCTGGTCGTGAAGATAATAGCTTCAGCAAAACCTTGTCTCTATTCCCAGCAAGGATACCAGTCTGGATGGCGAGGTGAAGTCTGAAGGGACCCAGGCTCTGGACTTTACATGGGGGCTTGTCAAAGTCTCTTCAGAAGTCCATATGGAAACAGGGAGAACAGGAAGCGTGCAAGAAGATTCACGTAGGTAAGCCATCCTGAGTGGGGCAAAATCAGTGTTATCAGGGGCAGAAACAAGAGAACCTACAGAGCAGCTCAGATTAATTTGAATATTCATTACCCTGTCATTTTTATTATAGTTTCAGACTTTAAAATGAGGGATCTCAGCTGGCCAGGCTAGAAACAGGGCTAAATTGCCCTGAACCCTGCACAGCAGTGGGGCGTCTGGAAATCACATTAGATCTTCAAGCGTCCTGAAGGTGCCAGTACCTGACAGGCCCCGTCATCTGCGTGCAGGTCTGCAATCCCAGAGCTTGTCCGGCGGGACTCTGTGACACGCACGTTTCCAGCCTGACGCCAATCATGAATGATGAAGCACCTTGTCCCTGCCACATCTGGACTGAGGAATCATTTTACATCAACAGGGCTGTGTTTTTCCATTTGTGCTCATCACCAACAAAGAAAAATATTTTGAAAGGAAAGCATGAAGCACCCTCAGCCCCAGACACTCCTGCCCTTGTACGAGTGTCTTCACGTGCTCGGCTGTGACCTGGGGCAGGGCTCAGCCACACCAAGCTTGCACATTTGCAAGGTGAAGCAGAGCCCCTCTGTTGACAGGCGGAGTAACGGTGCAGTGCCAGACACAGAGCGCCGAGCAGGTGGAGCTTGAAAGGAAAGCCAGAGCCTCTGTCCCCAGCTACAGAGAGGCAGCAGCCCAAGGACAAAATCTGCAATCGATCACTGTTGATAATTAGCATCAGTTGGTGTTACTGAGGGTTAATAATTGACATTAATGCTACCACTGATTCTTATCTATTTGTCAATGCCTAGAGACAGTTTTCAGTGTCACAGCGAGCAGTCAGGGGCGGGGAGGAGATGTGGCAAGGTACTAATGTTATGTAAGGGATAAAACCCATAAAAACTGGGGTGCTGTTAAAATCCTACCACACACAGGATGGCCCCTCACAACCACCTGAAGAATTATCCACTCCAAAGGTCAATAGAATTAAGGTTGAGAGACCCTGATTTAATTGTTTGTATTCCTCAAGCTCCCCCCAGGCCCACTGTCCCTTCTGAATGGGCCAGGATCATTGAACTTCCATCTCCGGCTATTTCTGTATCTGCTCAAGGTTCAAAGTTTGACTTCACCACTTGGAGTTCAATGGCAGATTTAAACAGGTCTCTCACACACACAGCGTGTGTGACCTTGGGCAAGTTATTTACCCTTTCTGAACCTTAGTTTTTCATTGAAAAACGGGCATGATACCTTCCTTGTTGGGTTTCTGGAATAAGCAGAAAAGGAAAGGCCTACAGAAAACATGTTACAAGGCTGGACTCTCAGCAAAGAAAGTTAGAATAATCAACTCTTTGGATGGAAAATATAAGATTAGCTCTTTGGCTCATATTTATGAAATATAAATTCTAGAAGGCTTAAAGTCCACACCATAAAGCAGTAAGATTTTTTCTAAAAATGCAAATTTGTTTTTACAACCTCAGAAGAAGGGAAACTTTTTCTACATAAAAAGAAATCATAAAGAAAAGAGTAGTAAGTTTGAGCACATTGGCATTAATAAATATATATGTTCAACAAAGAACCCTATAAATCAAACTACAAGCAAACTACAGACTGGCAGAAATATTTGTGACCAACAATGATAAAGATATAGTATTAAAACTTTATTTTAAAATACCTAAAAATTAATAATAAGAAGAAAATAATCCAATAGAAAAATGAGCAAAGGATATAAACAGCAATTCAGAAAATAAGTAAAATGGAAGCAATGAACAGATGAAATGCTCAACATCACTAAAATAATGAGTTACTCTTTTTTACTTACCATATTGCTTAAAATTTTATGTCTGACAATATGATGTTTAGAATTATTTGGGAAACTGGTACTTCTGTATTGTACAAATGACAGCGAACATTGGTACCCACACTTTGAAAAGACAGATATAATCTTTTATATCTATGAGTGAGCCTACCCTATAAACCAGAAGTTCTATTCCTAGATATTTGTTCTAGAGGGCAGAATTATTTGTGTTGTTGCTGTTTAGTCATTAAGTCATGTCCAACTCTTTTGCAACCCCATGGACTGTAGCCCACCAGGCTCCCCTGTCCATGGGATTTTCCAGACAGGAATACTGACGTGGGGTGCCATTTCCTTCTCCAGGGGATCTGCCCAACACAGGGACTGAACCCGAGTCTCCTGCATTGCAGGCAGATTATTTACCACCGAGCTACCAGGGAAGCCCAGTATCATTTGTAAAATGCAGTAAAACCCAGAAAACAACACAAAAGTCCAATGATAATGAAATAGCTAAATAGAATGTGTATATTCACACAACAGACTAGTATAAGGCATTGAAAGGGTAAACTAATTCCATTTGTATCAACAGGGAAAGATTTCAAAAATACATACTTGAACTTCTGCTTCCCTATAAGGCAGAGTAACAGAAAGTGATTTCAGTCCAGTTGCTCAGTCGTGTCCGACTCTTCGGACCCCATGGACTGCAGCATGCCAGGCTTCCCTGTCCATCACCAACTCCTGGAGCTTGCTCAAACTCATCCATCGAGTCAGAAATGCTATCCAACCATCTCATCTTCTGTCATCCCCATCTTCTCCTACCTTCAATCTTTCCCAGCATCAGGGTTTTTTCTAATGAATCGAAACCACTCTTTGCATCAGGTGGCCAAATTATTGGAGCTTCACCTTCAGGATCAGTCCTTCCAGTGAATATTCAAGACTGCTCTCTTTTAGGATTGATTGGTTGGATCTCCTTGCAGTCCAAGGGACTCTCAAGAGTCTTCTCCAACACCACAGTTCAAAAGCACCAGTGGTCCAACACTCACATCCATATATGGCTACTGGAAAACCCACAGCTTTGGCTAGACATACCTTTGTTGACAAAGTAATGTCTCTGCATTTTAATATGCTGTCTAGGTTTGTCATAGCTTTTCTCCCAAGGAGCGCTCATCTTTTAATTTCATGGCTGTAGTCATCATGTGCAGTGATTTTGGAGCCCAAGAAAATAAAGTCTGTCACTGTTTCCATTGTTTCCACATCTATTTGCCCTGAAGTGATGGGACCAGATGCCATGATCTGAAATTTTTGAATTCAACATCAGGGCACCTAATTGTGTCATCTGTGAACAGAAGTAATTTTATTTTTTCCTTTCCAGTTTAGGTGCCTTTTATTTTTTTTCTGGCCAAATTATTCCAGCTAGAACTTCTAGTACACACTGACTAGAAGTGGCAAAAGTAGACATCCTGTCTTGTTCCCACCTTAAGGAAAAACTTTCAGTCTTTCATCATTGAGTATGATATTCACTGTGGGTTTCATATATGGCCTTTATCATGTTAGGGGAATTCCCTTTTGGGCTTCCCTGATGGCTCAGATGGTAAAGAATCCTCCTGCAGGGAGACCTGGGTTCCATCCCTGGGTTAGGAAGATCCCCTGGAGGAGGCCATGGAAACCCACTCCCGTATTCTTGCCTGGAGAATCCCCATGGACAGAGGAGCCTGGCGGGCTACAATCTACGGGGGTCGCAAAGAGTCAGACACGATTGAGCAACTAAGCACATAAACAAATCTTGATATACATATTCATACACATTTTTTAATGTCTGGAAACTCCCACATCAAAATTGTAAAAATGGAGAAAAAGGAAAGGGGAAAGGTATAGACTGTAGGCAATGGAATAGTTGCTTTGGCTCCAGTATTCCAATGTATAAAAAAAACGTATTTGTGCACTACTTGTAAAATTAAAATTAAGATCACAGTAGCTAGTGTTTAGTTTTTCCTTGTTACCAGTGGGTATTGTAGATGTCAGGGTAGAGTCTGTCCTCGCTACAAGCAGGTGGGATTTTTTTAAATGGACTATCAGGTTTCTCCCTGAGAACCCCTCGGACCTACAGCAAAAGCCCCAAGGCACTTGACCGCACAGGCTTTTCAGTCCCTCCTATGTCTGGTGCCCCCTGGTGGTGATGCTGAGAAACTGCTGGCTTTTCCTGATGTCAGTGGGAGGGGCCAGGCTAGAAAGCAGCCCTGCCTCAGAATGGCTCCAGGCATATCCATAACTGGGGCTGGGGTCTTATAGCTGACGGACAGGCCTCAGGATTCAGCTCTTTCTGGATATTTGGCCCTGATCTCCTTTGCTGGAGTGGGCTGCCGACAGAGGGTGCTTGGCCAGAGCAAGGCTGGGGCGAGCCCGGTCCCTGGCTGAGTTTTAGCCCCTCTCCCTGGTCCATGACTCTGTCCATCCTTCAGGGGCAGGAACAGGCCAGCACAGGAGCTGGAGTCCTGGGGCCTCAGAGTGGATCGCTATGGACAGAAGCCCCATCCTTGGCCCTCTGGGAGGGAGTCACTCACCTGAGGCTCTAGAGCTCTGGCTGCCTGAAGCCACGAGCACTCCCACGTGTGCCTATGACCTAGCTTTGCATGAAGCTGGGGTCAGGGCTCAGTCTCTGTCTGGAGTCACAGTTCAGTCTGTGACCTCTTTGGGGTCAGAGTTGGATCAGGTTTGGACCTCAGACTGGGGTCAAGGTTAGGGCTCAGTCTCCATCCAGGGTCAGGATCTGGAGGAGGACCAGGGCGGAGCCTCTGGGCTCTGAGGGCAAATCCGTTTCTCTTCTCGGGTTTTCAGGTCAATCTCAGAGTCCCAAAGTGATTTTTCCCCTGAGCAGAAATTATGGCCCTGCAGGAGCACCTGCTCAGTGGGGGTGGAACAGGGTGGGACAAGGCGAATGGGCAGGGGTGGGGGAGGCGCACTTCAGCCAGACAGAAGCAAGACAATGTGGCACTTTGTGTTCCTCTAACTGAAGAAGGCGCTCGCTTTGATTTGTGTATGGATAACTCATTTCTTGATAAACTTTAAACTTCCCGCAGACTTTGCCCTCCTCCCAGAGCAGGCTTTCTCCAGCCAGGCCTGACGAGAGGCACTACGTGTGGGAGGTACAGGCCCAACCGTCCCTGGCACGTGCCCAGTGTGGATAATTGTCCCTATTTTGCAGAAGGAGAAACCGAGGTGCCCAAGGTCACCTGGGAAAGTGTTCTCTGAGTTGGGACTGGAATCCAGGTCTCCAGGGTTCCAGCCCCAGGAGCTGTCTGTGGCCCAAGTTGCATGCCGTCATTCACAGCAAGATTCTGACTCAACATTTCAAATGCTTATTTTGGTATTGAAGAGGCTATTACACACTAGCTAAAGGTGCTGGATCGGGAAGATCCCCTGGAGAAGGCAATAGCAACCCACTCCAGTACTCTTGCCTGGGAAATCCGTCCCATGGACAAGGGAGCCTGGTGGGCTATAGTCCATGGGGTTGCAAAAGAGTCAGGCACAACTTAGTGACTCAACAATAACAAAGGCACTGGGAGCAGAGTCCCTAGAACTCTGGAGCATCATCGCCAAGGAAAGGCGCCCACCAGCCCACTGAGAGGGCAAAATGAAGTGGCACCCCCCGAGCGGCCCTACCTTGCACCCGGCGCACCAGACTTTCTGGGTGGGGCAAGGTATCCCCTGCAGCAGAGAAAGGACTCCATGGCCAAGGAGGGATGGACCCCTTCACCCACTCTCCTCACAGGAGGGAGATCGTGGCCCAAAGAGGGCAGGAGACCTACCCAGGGTCACACAGCCAGTCAGAAGCAGAGCTAGATGCCATGCAGCCAGCCACTTCTCCCCGAACCACAAGAGAAGGGGCAGTGCCCATGAAATGTGGCCTGTATCCAGAGATTGTACTGGGATGCCAGGGCTCAGGGCTGAGGGCAAGTGGAGAGCTGCAGGGTGGGGGTCCAGGCCTGAAGCCCCACAGGTGGTGGGCTTTGTGCTGCACAAGACTCTCCGTGGCCAGTGGTCAGGAGAGGGCAGGAGTGGCCGGAGAAACCAGGGATGGCAGGTTCTTCACAATAAATGAATTCCTGCTGCAGGTGACAATATGGATGAATCTCAGAAACGAGAGATGGAGGGAGCATCCTGGAAAGCTATCTACAATGTGCTGTCATTCCCATAAAGCTCAAAAAGAAGAGTAGTAAACAATAAATCGATTAGGCACTTAGGCTTGCTTGCATAATAAAAACCCTTTTTTTTTAAGCAAAGGAATGATAAACACAAAATTCAAGATACTATATACCTCCAAGGGGTCTTCAGAGAGTAGCAGACACACAACTAGATGCGAATTACTGGAAATGTTCTAACTGGGGAGATGAATGATGGGCTCATGGGTGTTTATTATATGATTGAATTTTATTACTTTATGTTCTTTATATTATATGCATTATATTATTAAACTTTATATTTTATCTCTACAATAATGACTATTTTTATTAAATTTGGCCTTCCTTGGTGGCTCAGAAGGTAAAGAATCCACCCACAATGCAGAAGACCTGAGTTCAATCCCAGGGTTGGGAAGATTCCCTGGAGAAGGGAAAGGCTACTCACTCCAGTATTCTTGCCTGAAGAATTCCAAGGATAGAGGAACCTGGCAGGCTATAGTCCATGGGACAGCTAACTGTCGGACACATGTCAAATTTACACGTGCCAGACCCTTTAATAAGCTCATTATATCCATGAGCTGCTCTGTGAGGTGAGTACCCATTTTACAGATGAAGAAACAGAGGCACCAGTGATTTGTTGGAGATCGTATAGCTGATAGGAGATCCCGGATTCTAATCCAGGCAGTCTGATTCCAGAGCCTGTGACCTAAACCCCTCTACCAAGCTACATATATTATTTATAAGTATGTTATTTTTAATATAACTTTTAAAAGTTAAAATATTCAGGGAGAGATATGTTCCACGTGAGATATCGTGTTCTTCCCTTCCTCTGGTAAAATCCTTCTCTCCATCCCCACCTTTCCACTTCCCTTCCCATCTCCTCTCTGCCTACCCAACAGCCCACGCTCATCTTCTCTGGGCACCCAGCTTTCATTTGCAAGCAGGGCAACTGGCAGTCAAGGTAGATGTGCTGAGCCGAGAAGATTAGTGAAGGAAGCCCCCCTAGTCCCCACTTCAAGGACCTGAGGGCTGGACCAGAGCTGCCTACCCTGGCTTGGGAGGGGCAGTGAGTGAAGGAGGGTCTGGCTGTCCTCTGACGCCTTCTCTTGGCTTCTCCCTGCAGTGTGGTCCTCACTCTCCCCAAAGCAACCAGCCTGGACCCACCCAACTCCTTTATTTATAAGCTGTGTGTCCCCGTGTCCCTGTCTACCACTTCTGTTTGTCCAAAGCCTTAACTTCTTCCTCTGAGGACCAGAGGTCCTGGGCCACTGGGAGGGGCCCAGGGCAAGCTGTGTTCAGGGATGTTCAGCCACACCCCTCCACCTGCTCAGGAACCTTCAGGGACTCCCATGAATGTTGCAGGACCTGATGCATAGAACTTGCTCAAAAACTGGTAGTTGTCCCCGTTTGAAATGTTAATTTCTGTTGTTGCCTCCCAGGAGCAATTCCAGATGGCTTAGTCAAGTCCTTCAAAGTTGGGAGGGGAGGGGAGGGGACCCGTCTTCACTCACACAGCAAGGCAGTTTGAGGTTCTCTCCTCCTCGCTGCACTGTCTTTCTCCTCCATGCTTCCTACCAGTACGGAGAAATGGAAAGAACTTGGGCCCAGACCATGGCTCTGAATCCTGGCTCTGCCCTTGCTAGCTGTGCAACTTTGAATTGGTTGCCTAACCTCTCTGACTTATAGTTTCTTCATTTTAAAATTATAAGCATGTCTGCTTTGTTCCATACTTGATAACCAGAGCAGTGCTTGACAAGTAATAGTATCTCGAGAAACATTTCTCCATTAAATGAAGGAGTGAATCCCTAAATCTCAGCTCGTTTATCAGTATCAAGCAAAGTGATATGGCTGAGAAATCTTGCACAGCAAACACACAGCAGGACATCGTAGACGGGCTTCCCCTTTGCCCCTTCATGGGCCACTCTGAGTGCTCTAGCCTCCCTTCTGATCCATCCAGGATCTTCCATCTCCAAAGCCCAGATCATCCTGAAATTCCCAGGCACCAAGCGCCTGGAACCAAGGAACGGCTCAGAGAGCCCCAGCCAGCCTCCTCAGCGGCTCCTCTGGGCTGTGCTCCAGCTTCCCTGCCAATCCTGTGGTCCCTTCAGTCAGTGCCTAGAGAAACGGCACCTCCAGCTTCCTCGTGAGGTCCAACCTGCAAGGCCTGCAGCCCCAGATACCCCTTCCCTCTATTCTCTTTGGTTCGGTGAACATTTCCCTCTCTCCGTGACCAGTGGAAGTGCACAGGTGGGCAGGCTGAGCAAGCTGAGAGCAGGGAGCCAGGTGAGTCTGACAACCATGCCCAGGTACCCACTGTGTTCAGAGTGATTCTGGAGGCTGTAAAGGCCTTCCCAGAAATGGATCAGGGCTGCCCCATGGGGACAGGGCAAGGCAGAGACAAGAAATGACCTCAGTGAAAAGCAGCCAGAGATGAGAGCTAGGGAAGGCTCAGGCAGCAGAGAGAGCTCCAGCCCAAGTGAGGACGGAGCCCCCAGGTAAGGGAGGGAAAAGCCTTTGTCTCTGGCCTCAGTTTTTCCAGCTCTTTAATGGGGGCAGGAGTGTAGATATGGGGGATTTGGTCAACTATCTGTCATCCCCGACTCTTCTCAGCTTCCTAGCATTATCACACATCACATCATCACAACTTGCTCCCACAGTCCCCATGGTCCCCACATGCAGACATGTCTGTCCCAGCACACCCAAAAGAACAGGAAGCTTCTACTTCCAGCCTGGCCTGCTAAGGAACCCTACCCACTCCTTTCTCAACTCCTTCCTCAGTCTATTACATCCCAGAACCTGCCTTGTAGAGCCCACAAGGGAGTAGCAGCCATCAGGGGGAGGGCGTAGGACCATGTGAGCATGAGACTGGGGCTGAGAAGTACTCCCCTTGCTCAGCCCTGGGCAGGGACCTCTCTGGCTTCCTCAAGAGCTGGCCTGAGGTGCAGGGTGGTGCTTCCGCCCTCAGAGGCCCCAGCGCGTGTGGCATAAAGGCCAGGTCTGTGGGTGCTGCCCAGTCCCCCTCCTCCCTCGGCAGCGGGTTAGGTCTGGGTCTCCAGCGCCTGTATCAGGGCTGAGAGGGGTGGGTGCACATGGCCAGCCTCTGTGAAAGCCCACCATGACCCACCTTTCTCCCACCTCCATGCTGTTGCCAAACTAATTTGGGGGAGGGGTGACCCAGGTGCCCCAACCCCGGAGAAGCTCAGGCAACTGGGAAGAATGAGCATAGTACAGTCCTGCACCTTCTAGAGCTGGACGGACCCCGTCCTGGCCGTGTGGGATACTGGGTCTCCCAAAGCATCCTGGAGCTTCCAGGATGGCCCCAAGGCCTCCATCCCTCTGCCCATCCCCCACAGCAAGTGCAGAGCCCAGAGGGTCTTAGCTGCCGAGGTGTGAGCTGGGGTCTGACTACAAAGACCCCTCCCAGGCCCACACACGGGGAGAGGCTTTCTGCCGTGTGATTTGGAAAAGCCTTTGAGAAAATCCTAGATCCGAGAGGGTTTTCCTGGACTCTCAAATTCAGTCCTCTTTGTACAGTTGGGGAAATCGAGGCCTGGAGAGAAGGAACGAAGCCAAGGTTTCATGGGAAGTGGGTGTCAGAGGCAAGCCCAGAACCCTGGACCCGGACTCCTAGTTCACATCCACTGGTCTGGTGGCAAGGGAGCCCCGGGGTGCCCAGCACATCCTGGTGACCCTGGGTCAGCTTGTTTCCAAGGCTCTGTATGAGATGTGGTTCAGCTCGGACTTACCCCCAGCCCACACTACCTTTGCCCACAGCTTGGGGAGATTGGCATGGACTCGAGACTCCTCTGGTTCCAGCACAATGAAGACCAGTCAATGATTTATGAAGGCTCTTTTCCAGGAGGCCTTCACTGTGTACTCCAGGCGCCTGCTACTGGCCACAGTACAAGCACCCCTGGACCCAGCTGGATGGGGATTAATCAGTGACGGGCCCTGAGGAAGGTCCTCCCTATCCTTCAGGCAGACTGTAAGCAGCCCACCCCCAACCCCTAACCTCTCCTCTCTCTTTCTCTCTCTCTGTGTCTCTCAACCTTTGTAATCTATCTGTGTCTTCTGATAACTGGTTATTTTTCTCTCTTTCCAAGTCTCTCCCCTACCCTCTCCTTCTCAGGCTCTCTCTTGCACACACACACATACCCTTACCTGCCTCCCCCCTCCCCAGGGGCCCCAGTACCCTCACCCTGAACTCAACACTTGTCTCTCTTTCACCCTCTCCCCTCGCACCTGCCCTCAGGAGAGGTTCTCACAGAATAAGCACACCCCCATCCCTGAGGTTTTAAATAGGGGAATCTGAAAGCTGAGGAGCCCTCAGAGACGACGCCCAGGCCACAGCGACAACTTGCGCTCTGTGGAAGATCGGTTGTCCAAAACAGTCATCGAATTGCTTTCAAAAGAGAGTTCTATGGACAAAAATAAGTTTGGTGAACACTGGCTTCAACAAGTTCTTTATTTCAGGACTTGTCAGAATCTCTACTACGATGAGTTTCCCAAAGGGCAATGTGTTTTTCAAAATTACCTCAGCCCCTGGGAAAACCGGTCAAGAGCTGAGGCAACCACAGAGGGCAGGAGAACCGCCCAGACCCTTCACTCAGGCCGTGTCTGGCCACATGAACGGCACCTGTCAGTAAAATCCCATGGCTGCTAAGCTTTGTCTCAAAGCTAATTCTCCAGAATTTCCCCGCCAGCTTGAGGCGGCTTACAGGGAGAAAGAGGGAAAGAAAAGTGAGCAGGGAGCTGGGAGCCCTCAGAATTTTCTGGAACTGAAGGTTTGGGCCCGATGGAAAGATTCCTAGGCTTGGTGTCTCGAGGCCCCACCTTCCTGGAGGCAGATGCCGTGGCTCCTCCCAGGCCGGGAGGTCAGCACTGCCAGCAGTGGAAATTCTTGGAGTTCGTCTCGGATGGAAGGTGCCGCCGGCTCATCAGTCACAACCCGGACACCTCAGCTAATCCTGGAACTTCACGAACAGTTTCACAGAGTCATCCTCTCTAGAGCCCAGGAATCCTCTTGCGGGGTGTGGAGCAGATACGGAGCAGCGAGGCAGTGGGGAGAAAGGGGGGGGGGCAAACAGGCAGGGGACAGAGAGATACGAGTGTACAGAGGACCGGTAAATGCCCGTGCCCCTGTCTTTGCTGCTAAGACCTGGAAATTATGGGTGAACACACAGGATGCTAGAACAGGAGCCCACAAATACTTCTTTCGAAGTTGCAGGTATATGCTTGTCAGCTCACACCTGCCAGAGGCTATAGACAGCGAGGGGCCATGTGCCCCTGGACTGCGGGAGAGATTGCCTCCCAAACCGGCCTGGGTCAATGATTTGACCTAAGACACAAAACTAGCTCCATCCTTCTTGAACATGGAACTCATCTCTCAGTGCTGATTCACAGGAATGTCAGCGGAGGGAGTGTGGTATGTGAAAATAGAAGTTGCCAGCATCTTTATCAAATGTATAATTTATTATGCATTTCTCACTGGCCAAAAAGGTAAAAACACCACCACGTTATATATAATCTGCCCAAGCAAGAAGATCTGACTTGGCGAGGGCGAGGGGGGGAGTCTGATCTCTACCAGGCTCTCAGGAACTTGCTTTTCCTAGCAAGCACATCCACTGGGACTACCTGGAACTCAGCACATGCTGGTCTGCTCTGTGGTCTGGGTAATGTGCCTTCATTGTGTTCAAAACCTCAAGCTCGGCGATTTAAAGGTTTCCTTGGAGTTCAGACAAATCACTGCAAATGTGTGAGATGTTCACATCAATTCAGTGGCAAGCAGATACTATAGGAGGTTCCACGGTCATCTCGGGCATCACTGATTCCTGCTTTATAGCCATCACTCTTCACCACATCCACACCCACCAAAGTATATTGACACCTAGCATGACCCACAGCTGTCAATGTCCACATGATTATGACTAACTTTATTGGTTTTATGAGTTTAGGTTGTTTGGTTGTTGTTTTTTTTTTTTTTTTAGTTCCTTAGAGGCATAGGTTATCTAAATTGCATTCTGGAAAATATGTGAGTGAAAGTCATCAGTCATGTCTGACTGTTTGTGGCCCCACGGACTGTAGCCCACCAGGCTCCTCTGTCCATGGAATTCTCGAGGCAAGAATACGGGAGTGGGTAGCCATTCCCTTCTCTAGGGGATCTTCCCAACCCAGGGATCAAACCCAGGTCTCTTGCATTGTAGGCAGATTCTTTACTGTCTAAGCCACAAGGGAAGTCTGAAAAATATAAGCTAAGTTTTCCTAAAAAATAAAAAATAAAACCCACATTAAGTAAGAGGTCAAGGATATGTTAACCACTTTTCAGAATGTTCAAGAGTTCTGTCAATGGTGAGCTCCCATCCTTGAGAATTTTTTCATGTTTATTAATTCTTTGGGTTTGCTTCTTTTGGACTAATCTCATTGGTTGAATTCACTGCATCTCTTTCTCTCTCTCTCCCTCCCTCCCTCTCTTTCATTTTTCTCCCCAAAGACAGTACTTTTCTCCCTCCAAATTGTAGTTCCATTGGCTCAAGCAGTAGCTTGTTGAAAATGTATACCAGCTCCCCCTTCCTGAGCACAGCCAGGCCCGTCCTCCCAGGCTCATATTCTCCATGGAGGGCAGGGAGGCTTCGCGAAAATTGAGCATAGCACCTGGTGCTGGACGTCTTTTAAGATGCTCGACCACGAGCAGAGGAGGTTTCTTTAGCCTTTGGCCAGGGATTGGTCCTGGATGAGGCTGAAAGAGCTAGCAGAGCACGGGGTCTGTGCACCTACACGAAGCTGTCCCGCGACTCTCCCGTGAAAATCACTGGCAGGTTCTCAGGACAGATCAGAGGATGATCCAGATACAGTACTGTAGGGATGAGTTCTCCTCCATCACACATGGTTTCTAATTTGGACCCTACTGGATAGACGCCTCTAAAAAAAAAGTCTGCAATGCGGGAGACCCGGGTTTGAGCCCTGGGTTGGGAATATCCCCTGGGGAAGAAAATAGCAATCCACTCCAGTACTATTGCCTGGAAAAATCCCATGGACAGAGGAGCCTAGTAGGCTACAGTCTATGGGGTCGCAAAGAGTTGGTCACGACTGAGGGACTTCACTTTAAAGAGAGAGAGAGAGAATGCACTATTTTTTTCCCCCAACTAGAGGTGGTGTGCAAAAGACATGCCTTGTGTGGCAAAGACACCTATCTACCAAAAGCATCCCACAGCTGTTGAGCTGGACAAGATCTTGGGCATCTTTCATCCTGCTAATGACACTTTAACCCTTTAAGTGCTGAGGTCTAGGGGAGGCTAGAGCCTAGAGAAGCACCAGGGTAGCCTGAGACCAGACAGCTGTGGGTGAGGGGTAGGGGGAGGTACTTGCAGAGCTCAAAACATATAGAGGTTTTTTAATATTAACACATACATGCTACTATATGTGCACTAGATAACCAACAAGGACCTACAGAGAACTATATTCAGTATTTTTGATAATCTATAAGGGAAAATATTCTGAAAAAGTGTATATATATATATATATATATATACACACACACACACACAGTGTTGCTGCTGTTTAATCACTAAGTCCGACTCTTTGTGACCCCATGGACTGTATAGCCTGCCAGGCCCCACTGTTCATGAGATTTTCCAGGCAAGAATACTGGAGTGGGTTACCATTTCATTCTCCCAGGAATCTTCCCTACCCAGGATCAAACTCACATCTCCTGCATTGGCAGGTGGATTCTTTACTGTTGATCCACCAGGGAAGCCCTATATATATATATATATATATAAACTGAATCTCTTTGCTATACACCTGAAACTAACACAACAGTGTAAATCAACTATACTTCAATTTAAAAAATAAAAATGAAAAGGTTAATAGGGAAGAAATTAAAAGGAAATAAATATTTCTAATTCATTAAACTTAAGTTCATGTTTAATATATTTAGTAATATGTTTGACTGGTACTCAACTTGCTGCCATTTAGTATTTAAGTAAAATCTGTTACTTAAAAATATTTTTGAAAACAAACAAAAAAAGAATTGGTGAGGCCATGCTAACCCACATGGCCAAAGATCAGTTCTGCCCTGGTCCCATTCCTCATCAGTACACTGGAAAAAACAGAAACATAAGCGCGCATCTGGAGAACCCCAGGGACGGGGGAGCCTGGTGGGCTGCCATCTATGAGGTCACACAGAGTCGGACACGACTGAAGCGACTTAGCAGCAGCAGCAGCAGCATACACTGAGAAAAAGGTTTATTAAAATGAAGTAGAGTCATCTAAGCAAGACACACTTGTTACAATTCCTGGGCTCCCTTCCCCTGTGGCCTCTCTGCACACCAGGGCCCGAGATGGTGGGAATTGTTTCTTGAGGGCCAGGAATGATAGCCCTGTTGGCAAGACTCTAGTTTGCCTTTCCTATTTCTAGNATACACTGAGAAAAAGGTTTATTAAAATGAAGTAGAGTCATCTAAGCAAGACACACTTGTTACAATTCCTGGGCTCCCTTCCCCTGTGGCCTCTCTGCACACCAGGGCCCGAGATGGTGGGAATTGTTTCTTGAGGGCCAGGAATGATAGCCCTGTTGGCAAGACTCTAGTTTGCCTTTCCTATTTCTAGAATTTCCCCTTTTGAGGCACCAAGGACAGTAAATATCACCTCCTGTGGGTCCTCGGCCCCCAGAAATGGCCCCTCCCTGGCCCCCAGATCATAGCAAATTCCACTCATCGTCCTCATTGTATTCTAATCCTAAAGAAAACAAGGCGTCATGCCCAGCAACTCGACCATAAAACATTAATCACTATCTCCTTCCTTGAGAGGCTCCTGTCCAGTGAAGGTGTGACCCCCAGGAATGATGGAAAAATCCTAATGGCTCAGCACGTGGCCGGGCCAAGCTATGGGTGGAGGCTCCTGGCACCAGTCCCTCCAGTGCTTTTCCAGACTGGCTCCTGGCTTTGGTTGCAAGGACACTGAGGGCCAGCCTGGGAACCCCAATAGGGAGTGAGCCCTGTTTGCTTCTACCAAATCCCCAAAAGGCACCATATCCCTGAGGCTAGGTGGCAAATGTAGTCCCTAAGCCACCCACAGTCTTTCATTTGGGCCCTCTTGGAGCTCACATGAGCTTTGGAGATGGACAACGATGCTGGGTTCAGGGAGAGTTATGGGTCTCTAACCCCACTGAAAAATTCTGAAAGAAATGGGAATACCAGACCACCTGACCTGCCTCTTGAGAAACCTATATGCAGGTNAGAGAAGGATGTATCATAAGGAAAACACAAGTCTACGTGCGTGTGTGTGTGTGCTCAGTCACTTCAGTCGTGTCCAACTCTTTGCGACCCTATGGACTGTAGCCTGCCAGGCTCCTCTGTCCATGGGGTTCTCCAGGCAAGAATACTGGAGTGGGTTGCCATGCCCTCCAGTGAGATCTTCCTAACCCAGGGATCAAACCTGCATTTCCCGCGGCTACTGCACTGCAGGTGGATTCTTTACCACTGAGTCACCAGGAAAGCGCAGATGAGTTTACAAGTATCCCAGATTCCTGGATATTTAGAAACCCAGGACTGACCTGATGCAGGAGGTCATATATATGTGTGACTAAAAGGCAACCCTGAGTTGACCTGAGCATTACTCACAGGTCTCTGGCTGATGTCCCCTATAAAGGACTTTGCAAAAGCATGCAAAAATTGTGACTCAGAACAGATGAGGCAATTGTGAAATCATAACTTCTTGCTCTTGTGAGTTTAATGGAGGGATAAATATTCTAGGATTCAGTAACTGCTGAATTACACCCTGCTTCCTTCTGGGCCAAGTGCTGAGAGCACAGTCTTCCGGGCCAACTGAGCCACCTTCACGCGCAGGCCTCCCCTGAACCTCAGGGAGCCCAATGCAGGAAGCAGCCTTTTATCTGGTCTCAGCATGGATGCAGCTGGGGGAAGACGGGTTGGTAATAGGTGACCACCCCCCTCCATCAAAGCACCTCATGTGTGTAGTGGCTTGAATGCTCAGCAGCTGGGGAACCAAGGCTGAGTCATAGAACGTTCCAGGAAATATACTCTCTCCATTAAATTTTGATGAACAAAACAGACGAGAGTTCTGATTGCTTCAGAAGCTCTGCTTCAATTCAGTTACTCTCCTAAAGCTTCCCCTCTGTGCTGGGCTGGACAGAATATGAGCAGAGTTGGGGATGACCCTTGGGAGAAAAAGGACCTAAAGCCCTGGACACACAGGCTGGAAGATGAAGAGTCTGGGGCAGCCTGGCCCCGTATGCTTTTGCCCCCAGGCCTGAATGGTGCATTATTATCCCTCAGGGTATAGCATTGTCCTACTCCTTCCCATATATGCTAGTGGGAGAGGACGACCTCTGGACGAACAAGTTTATCAAATATTGTCCTCCCAAATAGAGAGAGGGGCAGTCAGGCCTAGCCGGCACTGGGTGGGGCCAGTGCCAGAGGAGCAGTCTTGGGCCAGGTGTTAACAACAGGCCCCGAGCAGACACAATATCCAACTGGCCTGCAAATAAATGGCATTTCTCCTGGTTCTGGAATCTCCTTCAGTCAGTTATTGTTTTCCCTTATTTTTCCTCTCAACACCTTCCAGGCAAAGGAAGCCTAGCTGGCCCGGAGGTAAATTTAGTGGGAGTCTTGACAAAATGGGGCAGCGCCACATAGTAGAAAGAGCCCAATCTTTGAAGCCAGACAGAGCAAATCCAAACTCCAGTTTGGCCACAAACACACTGTGTGGGCTTGGGCAAATTATTTCATCTTCAGGGCCCTTAGCATCCTCTAGAAAAGGAGGCTGTTATCTCTGCCTTCCAAAGGTATTGTTAAGATTAGAAAAGCTGTATGTGGAGTCCAAGGGGAGCTCCTCAACCTGTTCTTCAGGCTCTGTATGCTGGCACTAAAATTCTAGAAGTTAAAACTAAACAATTAACTAAGAAAGGCCCTTCTCTGGAATGGTCAGAGGATGGCAAAGGAAGAGCAGGGATTGGGGTGGGGATGGCCAGGGCCCCTGACAGGGGCTGAGCAGGCTTCACACCAGGGAGGAGGGGACAAGGTAAGGAGGTAAGCCCAGAAGCTCTGTGAGAGAGTCTCGGCACACCTGCTCGGTAGGCCTAGCTGCCACAGGCTAGCCCAGACCCTGTTTCCATGGCCTGGCCTGCACCCTCCCACTCATAGCAGCTTGCCCTCAGCCTGGGAGGTGCAGAGGCAGTTTGCATGGACCGAGGCCCTAGCTGTCACTCGCAGTGGCTCACTGCACTCTGGGATAAGAAAGCCTGCTCCAGCCACACTGACCTCACAACCTCCACGGGCCAAGTTCCCAATGTATCACCATCAGCAAAGCCCCCCCCCCACAAAGGGAGGCAGGACCTGGGCATCTCTTAGAGCAGAGTGGGGGTCCCAGGACCTTCCCAGTCACCCCTGACCTACACATGTGGCCCAGTGAGATATCCAGGTTGATGGTTCTTGGAGTCTCCCAGACTCTGGGCCTCCGTTATTGGACACTAGGTTTCCCCATGTACTTGTCCCTATTTTGAGAAACTAGCCCTAAGAGTGTGTGTGTGTGTGTGTGTGAGGGGCATGCATCCAAATATCAGCTTGGCAAAGATCTGTCCTGAGACTCGGGCCTGTCTCTGAGGATCCTCTTGCCTCCACTGAAGGAGGATATGCACGCCTGCTGTGCCCCCAGTAGCAGGGGGCCACATGTGGGACGGGATTTTGTGAACTGAAGAGGGCTGGATGGAGCCTTTCCAGCCTGCACTGGCCTTGGACTACACCAGGACAGGTGTAAAGGCAGGAGCAGACAGAGGGGTCCTTTTCTGGCTTCCTGTCCCCCTGGGGACAGAGGTCAGGCCACTCTGATCTCTTCTGCCCTGGGGATGCCCTGACAAAAACCATGGGAAGATCCCCATCCTCACAGAATGTGGCTCATGCTTTCAGAGCAGAGGAACGCTTCACACACACACACACACNGTGTAAAGGCAGGAGCAGACAGAGGGGTCCTTTTCTGGCTTCCTGTCCCCCTGGGGACAGAGGTCAGGCCACTCTGATCTCTTCTGCCCTGGGGATGCCCTGACAAAAACCATGGGAAGATCCCCATCCTCACAGAATGTGGCTCATGCTTTCAGAGCAGAGGAACGCTTCACACACACACACACACGCCCCCACACCCCCGTGCCCCCGCCAGGCCCTAAAGAACTGAGGGACTTTTCCCCTCTTAGCTACTGCACGTCACCTTTCCCCAGCCTCCCCTGCACCTCTCACTAATCTCACTCTGATGGGTGAGTCCATCTCCACCTCCACCCCCAGGGCTGAGCCCCCCAGGCAGAGCCCAGCCGCAGGGCAGGTGGGTCAGAAATGTGTGAAGAGCCAGAGAAAGTGTGGCCCAGGCAGTCCCTGGTGCTCCCTGGGCTCTGTTCTAAGGAAGGGGTTAGAGAGAACACTCAAGCTGTCACACTTCAATCCTGCAGAAGCCTTATGTCCCTCAGATGGAGATCTGGCTGTGTCCACCCCCTGAGACCAGGGATCCTAGGGTGCAGTGGCTCCCCCTCAGACTGGGCCCAAGTTCTCAGACCCAGAGATCCCTTGTGGGAACACAGTGCCCAAAGAAGAAAAACCTTCATTCCAAGGAGTCTGGATGACCTATATTATGTTTATTTTCTTAACATACAACGAAATTCCGATTCCCGAGAGACATATATGCAGAGCAGACAGATGCAGGGTCCTGGGTGCAGCAGCCACACAGGACAGGATGGAGTGCCCCCTCCCCTCCAGTAGCCCCTCACCCTTCCTGGCACCTGGCCATTACCCGGGCAGAAACCCAGGACCTGGGGCTAAGATGGCCCAGTCTCACAATCCAGGGAGTAGCCAGAGGCATGGCCCTGGCTGCTAGGCCTGGCCGAATTGCCGTCTTGCCCCGGGTCCTAGACCTGTTTCTTTCTCTGTTAAATGGACTAGAAGCTTTTGCTCAGAAATGGAGGAGAGTGTATGGATGTCATGATGCGTTGTGACCATTAAGGGCCTCCTGGCCGTCCTGCTACTTCCAGATACCTATGTATTGTGTCTTTCAGTGTTTGTCACCATTGTGGCTGTGGGGCATGGGGGGACCTACTCTGGCCCTGGTGGGATTGTATGGAATGTGTAGACAGCTGCTAACAGACTGTGCTCAGAATTATCCTTGGGCTGCAGCCATAGCTACTTCATTCGGTCAAGACCAACTCTCCCCTCCAAATAAATGAAGAGGGAAGCCTATGGCCTAGGGAGCCTGTGCAGGTCACCCAGCTTCCCCCCAGTGCCTCCAACCAGGACCTCTGGAATAAGGGAGGAATCTGCTTCTCCTCCCACCTCGGGATCAGCTGGGGGCTCGGAACCCTCGCTGAGGGTCCAGCAAGGACATCTGTCTCCAGGGGCTGACCTTCAGATGACCAAGTGTCCTTCTGTCACCACACCCCTACATAATGTTGACCTGTATCTGCACCAGCAAGAGAAACTGAAGAACCAAATAACGCCGAGGGTGATGCAGCAATAGGTGGAAAAGATCAACTACAGCTCAGTGAAGGAACGTGGACATTCCTCCCCTTCCCTCAGATGGTCTTCATTCTGCAACAGCAGGCTCTGTCCACTCTCAGCCCTGTTCCCCTAGGAACGGGAACTTCCAGCAGCTGGATGGCCTATTGCTCTTTGCTTTGGAACATGTGTGTCTATGTACATGTGTTCACATAGATGTGTAGGTTACAACTATATACTGGGCAAGTGGAAGAAACAGCGCTGGGCCAGACTAGGTCTTCCAGGATGTGCAGCGTGTCTCAGGCCCATGTAGCTCTCCCTACCTCTGCCACTTTACAGATGGAATCTCTGAGCCCCCAAGATTGAGACGTTCCCAAGGTCGTACAGCACCTCCAGAGCTGGGGGAGCAGCCCTGGAAGCCAGCCAGGCTGCAAGGACGGGCTCTGACTGCCATCTGACCCCACCACTGCACTTGGTGGGGTCTGTTCCCCCTCAGGACATCCTTGGGGCAAGTGCCTGTTACAGGAAAGAGGGCCACGCCCGGAGGCACAAAGCAACCACAGAGGAGTGCCAGGCACCTGCAGCAGGTGAGCTGGTGAGCAATTTGGGGTTGGGGGCGGGGTTTCTGGCATACCTCCCATCACACTCTGAGAGGACAACTTAGCAAGGTGGGTCCCTCTCTTTCACCTCCTTTGTGACTTCAAGGGGACGGGTGACTGGAAAAATCTTGGTCCTCAGGGATCCCCAAAGCCAGGAAGAGGAGAAAGAGAAAGGTGATAGCAACAGTCCCAAATCAGGCTTGGCCACGCAGGCCCTGTGGATCTTCAGGAAGCGACTGTGGCCAGCTTGTCAGAGTGTCTATGATACAGGTTTCACCCCTCCCCTCCCTCTGCCCGCCCCTGCCCCCCACACCCCCATGTGGATGCCCAGGCCTAGCCCCCTTATTTGGGCTTCATCTCCACCCTGGAGTTGATGTCGTCGGCATCCAGGTCATACTCCTCCACCTGACCGCTGGTCCACACCTTCACGCGGTCTGTGAGGTCGCTGCTGCGCGGGGCCAGGATGAAGTCGTAGATGAGCACTGCCAGGGCTGCTCCGATGAACGGCCCCACCCAGAAGATCTAGGAACGGACAGCAGACGTGCTCAGCGGGCATCCGATGGGGCCTGCTTCCCATGAGAGCTCCGACCACCCCCCACTGCACGCCTGCACCCCACCCTGTGCCTGGGGCAGAAAAGGCAGCACTGAACCCCAGCATCTGCAGCCCTCCACGCCCTACACGTGGTCCAAGCCAGGACTGGGTAGTGATTTTCTCCTTGCTTCTGTGCGACCCAACTCAGCGTGCCTGGAATGATCAGACCACGGTCTGATCTGGGAGGGGAGGCTGCCTACACTGCCCTGCTTGCGGTGTGAACCCACCACCTCTGCATCTCAGGTCTCATCTTCCAGAGTTCCTCCCCTGGCCATCTCGCAGGGCCTCTGTGATGGGAGATGATGTCACAGGGTGAGGGGTGGATCTACCATAGGGCACCAAAGCCTCCCTCCCACCTGCGTGGGGCAGCCCTGCGACCTCTTACCCAGTGGTCCTGGAAATTGTGCGTGATCACCGAGGAGCCAAAGGACCGGGCAGGGTTAATACCGCAGCCGGTGTAGTCTATCTGTGGGAGAGAAGGGTCAGGGGCAACAGGAGAGGAGATGGAGAGAAAGAGACAGAGGGAGAGGAAGGGAGAGGGTGACATGGAGGAAGAACACCAGAGGGGAGACAGGGCAGTGACCATCAGACCTGGAAGGATGGTCAGCCAGGCCCTGTGCTTCCCTCTCCAGGGCAGCTGGTCCCCCAACCCGTGGAATGAGCCCTGTCAGGGTCCCACCCCCTGCCCTCAACAGGACCCCCTCAGCAGCCTGGCTCCACCCTCCCCACCAGCGCTCCTACTTGGGAAGATCCCCCCACTCACCGCCAGCAGGTGTCCCAGGGCCACAGAGAAGCCAATGGCCAGGGGCCCGGAGCCCCCAAGGTCGCGGCGCCTCCGGTCGGTGGTGGCCAGCACGCACAGCACCAGCTGCAGAGTCCCGATGATCTCGATGCCCAGGCCCTGCCCCGAGTTCACGCCAGGGGCCAGCTGTAGGGGAGGGGGCGGCGAGGCTCAGTGAGCAGAGCAGTGAGGATGAGGATGGAGTCCCAGGGCCCCCAGGCCCGGGCACCAAAGGCCAGACCCTCAGTGCCCTCAGAACCCACTGCATCCACCACACTCAAGCACCTGCAGCCAGCAGTGAGCACCAGGCCTTGGCCCCTCCCACACCTGTTGAGGAAGAACCGGCTTGTCCTAAACCCCGCAGCATTCTCCCCAGAGGCCAGAGAAGCCTAGAGACGGATGGTGCTTCTGTATCCACCTACATCCAGACCAGGGTACCCCGGGGTACCAAGGCCATAGGTGACAGGCAAGCCCTAGAATGGGAAGAGATAGTCAGGGACAGTCAAAGAAGAAGAGGAGCAAATGAGAGGGAGGGCTGCAGACATTTCTTCCTACCCCCACATCTTGAGCATTCCACCCCGCTCCCTGCAGAGCTGGAGAGGGACTTCGGCAGTTAGCTGGCCGCAGCGTCCCATGTCCATCTCTCCCTTGAGCCTCTGTTCCTCGCAGCCCCCACCTCTGTCTCCTTCCCACCGCTGTCTGTCTTTCCCCTCCGCTGTCTCTCTCCCATTTCCTCTGGGCCCCACCCTCCCTATCTGCCCCCTCCTTCTCCCTCCTGGCCACACAGGCCCCGCCACCACCGTCTGGCTCCCACTTGCTCCTGGGCCACTTTTAGAAACATGACTCATGGAAAAAGAAGGGAATGGGAGCTGCCATGAGGTCACCAAAGCCCTCCCGCTGTAGCTGCAGCCAGGAGACCCCTCCCCAAGGAGCCTATGTGCCATCCCTCATATGGGGGTCGGTCCCAGGGGCCAAATATGCCCACACAGGGGACCTGGGCCACGTGGGCCGAGGCCCACTCACAAATATGCCTGGATGTGGCCACCGAGGCTGCCTTCCCCCAGGCAGGGCTGGTGTGTCCAAATAAGACTGAACTTGAACCTTCTTCCTGAGCAGGGTGGGGGTGTCTCCAAGGCTACAGGGCATTTTGCAGAATCCTAGGTGGAGGGCACCCCTCCACCATCCAGAGGTTTTCACAGCCCCACCCTGAGGCCATCTTACAAGAACAATTCTCTTCCCGCCTTTGTCTGCAGCTCTGGATCACAGGGAAAATGACTCATATCCCCTCCCCTCCGCTGCAACCCCAGCTCTGCGTGCCTTTCCTGGCCGACCCCAGGGCTGCAGCCCCTCAGCTCAGCCAGCCCTCTGGCAAGTACCCAGCTTTCTTTGCACCCCAGTGTGGGGCTGTAGAAGTGACCCTGAGTTCAGGTCCCTACTCTCCTACTTGCTGGCACTATGACCATGGTCTTGCCCCTCTCCGGTCCTCAGTTTCCCCATCTGTAAAGTAGATCTAATTTTTCCTTCCCCATTCTCCAGAGAGGCCAGAGGTTCTAAGGCATGGGCTGGAGGGGGAGGGGCTGTCTTGGGGCACTTGGAAAGGGTTGCAGAGGTAGGTGGGCTCAGGATATTTGTTGTGGCTTTGTTCTGGTTCTTTCTCTTATCCCCAGAACTAGGTGGGGCAGGCAGAACAGGAGGGGCTCTGCTGCTCACGACTGTGGACAGTAGAATGAGGCCCACCTGGAGCAGAGACAGGCTCCACGGAGGCCAGGCTGATGAGGCCAGGCAACTTGCACCGATGCCCATCACATTCACACCTGCCGCTGCCCTCTGTGTCTGAGCGCTCAGGAAGCTCAGGGCTCCTCCTCCCGCGCGCCTCCACACACTCTCCTTTGCTCTCCAGGGTCCGCCTAATTGTTCGCTGGCAGGAGTCCTGAAACCAGCCCTTCCACTCTGATTAATGGAATGATCGCTCTAAGTGGCTCCTGCCTCATACTCCTCATCCCCACCGCACTCATCACAGATGTGGTCTGGGGGAGCTCATTCTTAACCAGATCTCAGCATCTCAGCTCCTGCTCTGCTCAAGGACACCACTTTTCATGCAAAGTGAGCAGACCAGGGGCCCTGGTGCCATGCCCAGTCCACAAGAAGTGATACCTGCCCTGGGGACTCTAAGACATACCTCATCCTAGCAGCCCAGAGCCCTTAGAATTTGACTGCCCAGAACCACATGGGTTAGTAAATTTCCTCTCCCTAAACTCATTACCACCACCGCCATCAAAAGGAAGACTCCCCTGATTGCTTCTATGATCTCCTCTCTTTCAACTGCCTAAGAAGTTGTGCTACTTACATCTGAAAAAAAAAAAAAATCATCGATCATTCCAAATTGAAATGGATAGTTTAAGGTCTGTTGAAATTTGATGTCCAGAAGAGAGCAAGTAAAAATTCAGACCTCATGTTCTGATTTTGTTACTATTGTTATTTCATCTCTTAAGTTGTTTCTTTACGACCCCATGGACTGTAACTCGCCAGGCTCCTCTGTCCATGGGATTTTCCAGGCAAGGATACTGGAGCCGGTTGCCATTTCCTTCTCCAGGGTATCTTCCCAGACCAGAAATCGAACCAGCATCGCCTGTCTGACAAGCAGATTCTTTACTGCTGAGCCACCTGAGAAGCCCATGTTCCTGTTTACAACCTATTGAATTTTACACAATTACATAAATAGGGCTAATCCTAGTTGTGGTTACTTGTTATTGAAAAAAAAAGTTTGTACATCCCCAGAGCATTTTGCCCAGCCCGGGTCTTATATTTCACTAATTAAGGCAAAAAAAAAAAAAAAAAGTAACAGTTTTCTGAACACAAGTATAAATAAGAGAAAAGCCACACATTTAATCTTAAGCATCAGAAAGATGCAAACTCTCCAGTTTTATATAAAACCCATTGAAGCCCACTCTCAAAGTCCAATTCAGATTCCTCCATCAGTTCCAATTCAGCATCGAGAAGGTTTTCCAGGTTCCTGGCTGGAATTAACTTCTGCTTTCACTCATCAAGCCCTCACTGAACAGCCTTCAAATCTTGCAGAGAAATAACCTGTCTTCTATCAGGTGCCTCAGAACCCCTGGCCTGCGAGCTCAGTGGGGACAGAATGTGGACACCTCATCTCCCTGCCAAGACCTCAAAGGGACACTTACTGTGTGGAGACAGGAGGGGCAGACAAGGAAATTTCTTGGAGGCCCAGTGGTTAGGACTCTGCACATTTCACTGCTGAGGGCCTGGGTTCGATTCCTGGCCAGGGAAGTAAGATCTCACAAGCTGTTAGGTGTGTCCCCTCTCCCCCCAAAGAAGTGGCAGATTATGTTAATTTTCTAGCATTTCCACCCACTCTAGAGGGAAGTTCTCTGGAGCCAGGGCTGGTTCATTTGCTTTCTAGCTGGGAGACTGCTGGCCAGTATTAGTCTCTGTGGACCTTGCAGGGCAGCCTGCTCAAGACTGTGAGATTACAGACGGGGAGATCAAGGCCTGGGAAGGAGATGACAATGCCAGAATTCTTGCCCCAGAGTCTATGCTGCCTACGCTCACAGGCAAAGGTGCTGGCTACCTATACACCTGGCTAAAGGTCCTATCTGTTGCCACCTTAGACTGAGGAGCTGGCAGAAGATGTTCTGTAACTGCCAGGGTGCCCCAGGCCCCAGGGTGGCACAGAGCTGACCTCTCCAGGCAATGAACTTCAAACCCTCCTCTCCCTGCTGCGCATGAGCAGACTGACCAAAGTGACTCCTAAGGCCCAAGGCCCCAGCATGACCTGAGCATCCTGGTGTCCCACCCTTCCTGAACCAGGCCTGGCAGGGCTCTGGGCATCCATTAAAGAACAAGACGTCAAGGACCGCCCCACCCACCCGCCGCCTGCAGGACTCAGTATCCCAGTGAGGGGGACCTCACTGAGCCCCCTCCCCAAGTATCACCCTTCCATCGGTGATTTTTCAAGCGCCCATGTGCCTCTGGGGATCCATAGCTTTGTGTGTCTCTCTACATTGCTCTCTGCAGAGTCTCTGCATGAACACATAGGTCCAGATGTAACTCTTTCCTTTTTCTTTAGACATTAAGAGGTTTATTAGACACTAAGTAAGTGAAAAGTCTACCCAACAGTTATAAAAGTTCTCAACCTGTACACACTAAAGAATACAACCTAAAAATAGGTGACACAAAAGTTGACAGAGTTACAAAAAGAAATGATCAATCTACTACCAGAGTGAAGGGGGTTAACAGCCTCTCTTAGAAACCGATGGAGGGAAGTGTCAATAATATAAACAGCAAGGACAGGGAAGATTCAAACCCCATAACTAACAATCTTGACTTAAGGAAAATACATACGCCCTGCACTTCCAAACTCAAGAATATACCCTCTTTTTCAGCCCACGGAGGACATTCAAACTAGTCATGTATTAACCCTACTAGGCAGGACACTGTCTCTTGCAGAGGTGGGCTCTGGGGTGGGGGTGGGGGAGGGCGCTCTCTGTGGCCTTAGGTGTTTGTGTTGTGTATCTAGTGGCATTTCTGAGCTGTCACCCTGTCCCCATGTGCTGCCTCCCACAAACAGGTCCACCACTGGCTGGGGATGGGGTAGGAGAAGGAATGGAAGCACCCTTGAGTAAGAGAGAAAGAGGCAGGTCTCAAAGCGCCCTTTATCTGCTCTCAGAAGCCATTTCATCTTCCTGACAAGGAACAATACACAAAGCAAGGGCTTCCTCCTTCCCTCCCTCCTTCTTTCCTCACTCGGGGGCAGCCCACGCCTTCCCGCTCGAGAAAGGAAGAGGTGCCATTGAGGAGCCCCCCCTCCACCCTCCTAGGGTCCCAGGGCTTGAGGGGGACCACCCAGGCTTGAAAACGTGCTTCCTGCCCACCCGTGTGTGTGCGCCCTTGTGCATCATATCGTGGTGACTGTGCACGCACACATGTGTGCCAGTGCAGCGTGAGTATGTGCAGTTTGCAGAGATTTTCAAGGGTTGCAGGCAGGCAGCTGGGGTCACAGTCCTGCTCCACCATCATCTGCTACACAATCTTGACTCCACCCGTCTGTGAGCCGTGGTTTCCTTATCAGTAAAATAGAGGCCTCAGCCCAGATTATAGCCCCAAACTGTCTCTAGGATTCCTTCCTGCCTGACATGGGGCCCCTTCCCCCAAGACCTGCAGTCACCCTCCAGGCTAGGGTTCTGAGTGCAGGATTCCCATCTGGCCATGAGAACGGCCGGTCTCCGTACAGCACAGAGCCTGTCGTAGGGCCTCCCGCCCACCTGGAATGTTAGATGGTCCCCACCACTGCCCCCCCACCACAAGAGCCACACGCCCCAGAGCCACGGCTGCCCGACACACCGTACCTGCACAGCCCTGGTGACCAGGAACTTACTGATTTGGAAGCTGTCCCTCCCCAATTTAAAATAGTAAGTTTTTTCTTTACCCTGAACAGACACCAGCCCCGGGTTGTCCTGATGGTGGGGTTTCAGGCACTGAAAAGATGTGCTCATGGGAATGGGCATTTTCCCACCTTTTCTATCAGCTTGTGAGCTGTTTTCAGCCTCAGGGTGTACTCGTCCTCTGGCCCGCAGCTCCTCGGTTGTGTGAAGAGAGGCCCTCACTTAGCCCCGGGGAACCACTTGGGTTAAGCAGCCCCTCTGAACCTGGACAGAGGGTCTGGCTGAGGGAATTTTCCTGCCCTTATCTGCAGTTGTGTGGGCTCAGCCCACACAGGACTCAGATACACCTGTTCTTCCAGAGAGCAGGGACCATGCCTCCAGGGGGGCTCTGCCAGCAAGAATCAAGGGCTCCCTGTGCCTCCAGGAAAGCTTGCCCAAGCCAGTCTTCAAGGTGCAGGCAGGGGGCATGTCTGAGCTGCTTGGGGGAAGCCCTAGGTGGGTAAGGCTAAAGGCACCCTGCTGGGTGGGCCCCTAGAGAAAGTGGAGAACACCATGTGGGCCTGAGGTCAGGTTGGGGGAGACTGCATGGGATTGCCCTGCAGTGAGCCAGTGCAGAGAGGGAAGGCTGTGACCTGGGTTGGGGAAAAACAATGGAACAAGGTGAATCCCCTCAGACTGAGGTACCCTGTGGGCCATATCCCTCTCAGGGCATAGTCTCTTCAGAGGAGAATTCCCAGAGCAAGCCCTGGTTAGGGGCCAGTGTCAGGATGGACGATATGGGGCTGGCAGGGTGGCTCCAAGGGCTCTAATGGGGAAACTGCCTCAGAATTTTCCATGGTGAGGAGTCTCCACCGCAAAGCTTCTGCCTTTCTCTGCGCCTTCCCCCTCATCGGGCTCTGGCTGGAAACAGTAATTACATGTCCCATCTGTGGCACCACCACCCAGCTCCCAGCCCACTCCCTGGACAAGGCCGTCGGAAAACTGGCTTCCCTTTCCCCAGTCCACCCTCGACACTGGAAGAACTGGTGGCACGGGGAACAGGGCTTAGGGAGTCGGGGGCACTCTCATTCTGTGGTTGGGGAAACCGAGGCTCAGGAAATGGGGAAGCAGAAAGTTTGGGGCTAAAGTCAGGTGCCAGATGCAACAAGTAGAAGAGGTTGCCCAGGCACTCAGGCCCAGCATCAACAGGGTTGAGAAAAGACCCCCAAATAAAGGAGGTTTGCACTCTGCCTGAGCTCCCAAAGGGGCTGAATTCACAGGCTCTGGGACACAGGCAGACATTGACCTGGACCCTGAACCCTCATTGTTCTCTAGAGGCCCAGTCTCCCACCGTGACCCACCTGCTACCCAACCCCGCATCAGCCACACCCTGTGATTCTCAGGCCATGACCTCCTCTGCTGGAAACCCCTTCCCTCCACCCTGGAATCTCTACTTTTAGGCTCCCGGGACACCTCCTCCCTGAAGGCCTCCTGGCCCTCATCACAGCTCGAGGTCAGAAGTTCCCAGGTGCCCTGACACATCTTATCACACCTGCCTCCTGCCCCCTATCTTTGGCAGATGTGCAGTGGCCTTATCTTGCTCAGGACCATGGACTCCTCAGAGCAGGGAGCGGCCTGACTCAGCCCCAAATTTAGTCTGCAGTAGTGAAAGTCATGTTTACAGCGAACATGGGTGAGCAAGCAAGAGAGGGGAAGAGTGAACAGAGCCAATGAGTGGTCAGAATTTCAAGGTTCAAGAGCATCTTCCAGTTCCCAGTGCCCAGCCATGTCTTGCAATATACCCATTCCACAGATGGGACCTGGGACCACACAGATGAGGTGGCTTGCCTGAAATCACATTGTATTAGTAGCTGAACTAGGGCAGGGCAGGCCAGGCACCAGCCACTGCCTCTGTCTTTCACTCTAGAAATGAACTCAGGGTCTGGCTTTGAGAACCAGCTAGGATGTAGCAAGATGGAGAGAGGTCCAGGGTAGCTCCAGGGCATATCCTGAGCCCTGACTCCGTGAGGAGAAAGTTTTCTCCAACGTATCCCCAAGGGACACCCCCTGACTCACTCCAACCACTTCCTGCCACTTCTTTCCCTATTTTCCTTGAAAATCTCCATACCAACGACTGGTTTGGGCTGGGAGAGGCCGGGATTCAAGGGGCTAGGGGAAACCTCTCCCAGAGCCTGGAAGAAAGAGCATGTCACCTGCTGGGTAGACTGGTCTCTGCCCTTCTTGAGGCATTGAGGCCACATCCCAGGCCCCTTTAGATCCCAGGCTCAGTGTTCTGAACCCTTTCTGAGTTCTTCAGCCCAAGACACGTGTTTCTGGACCCCAAACTTCCGTGGTGGGGCCAGGGTAGTCCCTGGGCTCCCACCACAATGTTCGCTGCCCGTATGTTCAGCCTGGCACTTCTTGGGCTCCTCTTAGCCAGCCCCTCCTGCTAAGAGTGATAAACTCAAGTCCATAAAGTGAGCTTGCTGGTAGTATGGGTGTGGCCAAGAGATATCAAGAGACCTAGGTCCCCTCTTGGAGACTTAAGGGCTCTCAGCTCCAAGAAAGTCAACAAGTAAGCAGCCAGGACTTGAACCCAACTTGTCTGCTTCCCTGCTCAGGGTTGGATTCCCTTTTCTCCCTCTCCTGCAACCCACCCAGCTCAGGTATTGGGGAGACTGGAAAAATGGAGGCTGGCAAGGGAAAAAGACACTGAATCAGGGCGTGGCCAGATCAAGATTGCACAGGGATGCTCACCCTCCTCAAGCCTGCCTGGGATGCCTGTGTGAGAGAACAGAGTCACCAGCAGATGCCTGGCCTGACTTGCCCTTGAGAAGGAAGGTCAAGAGGGGGCCAGAAGGCCTGGGGAGACTCTATTCCTCCCCAGGAAGGATCCTTCCCCTTGCCCATCATACCCAGCTGAGCCCCGTGGTGATCCTGACCCTACTCCATGGGCACGCCCTGAGGTCTCCTGGCTCTGACCCCACAAGAGAGACAGGCCTGGAGGACCTTATACCCATGGAGACCACATCTTCTTTGACTAAAGTTTAAACTCCAGCCTGAAGGGCTAACCTTCAGTCCTAGACTGGGTGAGGTGTCACGGTGACACAAGGAGTGCTAATCCCTGCTTGGCAGGGTCATGCCAATTGCCCTCTGCATGGACCTTCGCAGCCGAATCTGGACTTTGGCTGGGAAGCGGGAGGACGGTTGCTTGTCTAATCACCCACCACTCTCTCTGTGGAGCCTTTGGCCGCCTCCCTCACTGTCCCCACACCCGCCTGCCCTGCCCAGGTCCCGCCAGCCCAGACCTGATCTGATTCCTTCTCTCTCCTTCCCTGTGAAAACACCTCCTCGGGCACTCTGAGACCTCCTCCAAGCCTTCCTTGGCCTCTCAGGCCAAATTTTCCCCCTGCTGTGGCCCAAGCCAGGTCTGAGTTTGCACTTGGCTGAGGGTCTGGAAAAGCCCAGGTCGGCGACAGCAGGCAGCTGCCTGCCAATGGCCAATTAGCTGTGCTAAGCGGCCCGGGAGGAATTCTTTTCCACAGCTTCCACCCAGTCACCCACATCTGCTTATCATGAGTGCCCCCAGATCAGGCCCGAGCAGTGGGCACACACAGGTATGCACTCACCTCCAGACACACTCACACCGCAGCACTGACACACTCACAGATACACTTTCAGAAGTAACACAGCCAGCTTTCACAGGTTCGGAGACCCAAGCTGGCATCCACGTGTGCACACACTGCTCACAGACACAAATACATGCGCCACACTCTCTGCGTCCGGTGATAGACAGCAGACCCAGAGATGGAAGATGTCCATCTCCATCAGAGCAGAAGTGAGATGTCCCTGCTCCGGCCCCCAGCCTTTGCTGCAATCCAGGAAAGTCACCTGCAGGCTGTCCTGAAACTGCTTTCTCCTCCCGTCTTTGTCCCATTCCCGAGCCAGCAGAGCAAGAGGAGCTTTTTCCTTGAAGGAAGTTCGTTTGAGGACCTGTGCGAAGGTGGGGCTGCCTGGATGCTCGAGGAGCCCCTCTGGGACAGTTCCGCTCACACAGGATTGTGTGACCAGCTGCAGACATGCTGGACGTGTGGCCCAGGGAGACTGGGGGCAGCAGGCAGAGTGTAAGAGGGTACAGGCTGCATGGAGGAGGAAGCCGCTGCCCAGATGGGGCTGAGGGGAGGGAGGGGAAGAAACTGCAGCCCAGGGGTGAGGAGCCACTGGCCCCACTGTTAGCTGCCTCCAGAGCTTATTCCCCACAATAGAGACCCGCAGGGGACATTGGCAAGACCGTTATGCTCCAGGTCTCAGCTTCCCACAGTGCCTGGCAGAAAACAGGCTCTGGACGGCAGGCATAGCTGAGTTCCAGGTACAGGTCTGCTTGACCTCCAGCAGTCCTCTCTGTTCCTCAGTGTCCTCATCTGCACAATGGATGGAGAATGAGACGGACCCATCTCAGCACTATTCTAGAGCCCCCAGAGCCTGGGGCCACCCTACTCACCGCATTGAGGCCAAGCGAGTTGTCGGGCAGAGAGGAGGTGATGCCCGAGAGGATGGCAGTGGCGACGATGGCCCCCACGCACTGGGCGATGATGTACATGATGGCCCGGAGGACACTGATCTGGCAGCTGAGCAGGAGCCCCAGTGTGACGGCTGGGTTGAGGTGGGCACCGCTGATGTGGCCCACACTCTGGGCCAGCGTGGCGATGCTCAACCCAAAGGCCAGTGACACCTTCACGTTGTCCTGCACTGCACCTGTCGTCTGGTTGCTCTTTATTGGGTAGTGGAAGCCCAGGGCTGACCCAATGCTGATGAAGATAAAGAGGATCATGGCCAGGAACTCGGCCACCACCGCCCTCCAAAAGAGCTTCTTCTTGAACTCGCTGGCCATGCTGGCAGGGGGCTTGGCTTGAGACCGCTGCCTAGTGCTCGCCTCCCTCTGAGAACTGAGCCACAGCCCGGGCTGGGCCTATTTATAGGGCCCCGGGGGGAGGAGAAGGGGGGAGCACAAAGGGAGGAAGGCCTCTCCTTGCTCCTGGCCCGCCCCACACCACACAGGCCTCCTCTCAGCGATGGATGCAGACACAGCTCTGCTGTCGGACTGCCAACTTTTTTTCCTTCCTCCTCTCTCCCCTCCCTCCCTCTCTCCCTCCGCCCTCAGCCCTGCCCAGCCCGAGGAGGCAGGCAGGAGGCAGCCACTGCTCTAATAGGCTTTGAGAAATTCCTCCAAGTTGGCCCCACTCAGGGGGCCAGAGAAATCCAGGTGTCCCCGCCCTATGTGCAAAGCTCAGGGGGTGCCAGAGGGCAAAGCCAGGCCTCCGGATGGACAGGGCGGGGTGAGCAGCAGGGATCAGCAGGTGGACGTTGCCCTCTAGGAGGCGGGCACCATGACCCTGCTGGCCTGGCATCCCCATCCCACTCCAGAGTGACATTAGCCTGGAGCCCACAAGTCCTGGGGTTCCTAGGGGCTGTCTGTGCCTCCTGCACCTGGTTCAGACCTGGCCACTGGATGTCACTGTAGGAATGGCCCAGGGCCCCCAGTCCCACCAGCTGGATCTCAGCTGATGGAGACACAGCAACACCAGAGGGTACAGAGAGCTTGTCTGTGTACCACCCCTGACACTCTGGTCAAGGGCAGGCCTGAGACAGGTGAGAATATGGAAGGCCCCCGCTCTGGGAGCCCTCAAGCGTCTGAGGCAATTTGAGCAAATGATCTCGGGGCAGGAGCGGGAAAATGAAGGCAGGTGAGGATATTCATCTCAAAGACTGTCAAGCTGGTGGACCCTAGGGGAGACAGAAGGAATGGCAGACTAACCTGGAGCCGGGAGGCCTGTGGTTGGCAGCAGGGAGGAGGGAGCATGAAAGTGAGGGACAGAAAGACCCAGAGAGAAGGAAGAGGAAAAGGAGACAGACAGACAGGAGGAGAGACAGAGAGAGAAGGATGGACAGAGAAGCAGAATCAGCAGCAAGAGTGGAAGTGAAAGGGGTAGGTCCCCAGGCAGAGACAGGGAGGCGGGTCTGGCTGAGTAAGAGAGACAGAGAGGGCACGCAGGGTGAAGACACAACCTGGAAAGAGGGGAGACAGGACTGGACCCAGAGGGAAGAGTCCAAAAGAGAAAGATGAGCGAGCAGGAGGAGTTGGGGGAGGGATCAGACAGTGTCCCGAGCAGGGGAGGGGCAGAGGCTGCTCTGCAGACCATCCACACCCCCACCCCGCCCCGTAGTCCAGCCTCTACCCTGTGCATCCCCAAACCAGACACCCGGAGGCAGCCGAGGAAATGAGAAGAAACTGGATCCCTGGGCCAGGAGCCCAGCAAGGAGCCATCAGCCTGCTGAGTATTATCCTGTGAGAAGAGGAGCCAGGTGGGACCCTGGGTGAGGTTGGACCCAGGAGGGAAGGGTCTTCCTAGCCCTCTCCTACCTGCCTCACCACAGCCCTACCTCATTTACACCACGAGAATGCTGGCTTCTCCCCATTTTACAGGTGGGAAACTGAGGCCCACTGAGGGGAAGGGCTTCTCTGAGTTCTGTGTGTGTCCAGGGGCCATCTGCAGAAGATGATGCCAGCCCTCACTGGCCTCCCTCCTATCTGACTACCAGAGCTGCCCTCGCTCTGGGGTCAGCGGTCAGCCTGATGTTTACTGGGAGAGGAGGCCCCTGGGGTGGAGCTGTGGGGAGCTGTGTGCCCCTAAGCACACCTAAGTGTCTGTAAATACAGGATGGAGTGGACGGAAGGCAGGGAGGCAGCATGGTGGCGACGGGCCCAGCCTGCCCAGAGAGCCCTGTGGCCGGAGGTAATTGGTGCCTTATTAACTGTCTGAGAGAGGGAGCCAGCCCCACTGGGCCACTTCCCGGAACCTCCTCCACGTCCTTCACTCTGGGCAGGCCCAGCTCGACTCTCCACACCCTGGGAGGCTCCTCGCTCCCTAGCCCTGGCCCCATGGCCTGGTGGCCACCATGCCCCTCAGTGAAGTGTTCTCTGGTCAGTTCCAAGCCTCTGACCAGAGCTCCCTCCACGTGGCAGGGATCCCCGCATTCTCAGGCTTTGGCGGATGGCCTGTTTACCCTCAGACCAGGTTGGGGTGCACCTCAGAGAAGGGTCTTCTGGAGCAGGACTGCTCCCTTCAAGTCCCGGACTCCAAGTCCACTGAGGAGGGGCACACACCCTCGGCTTGGGCAGCGACCAGTTCTGACGCCGGTAGGTGCTGGGACCCAGCCAGGACAGCTTGAGGAAGGCAGCAGGGGGAGAGCTGACTCCAGCCCCACAGGGGCCACTAGACAGGCTGGCGTGGGGGCGCAGCACCCCAGAGACAGGAACAGGAGTCTGCACGGGCCTGTGTGGGCTTCGGGGTCTGTGACAGTGTCCACAGGCGAGGTCAGGATCCAGGCATCTTGTGTTACTGGCATGGGGGTGAGGGTCACCTGGGAAGCACTAATTCATCCAATAAATAATTACTGGGCACTTTTCAAGTGCCAAATACCATTCTGGGCACTGGGAGGACAACTACAGCCCGATGGCCCAGCTCCTTGTCCCCCTGAAGCCTAGCATATGAGCCTGCAGGCTCTGTGTGGGTGGCCAGAGTGTGACAGTGGGGGCATATGTGTGTGAGTGTGTACCCGCTGGAGGCCCACGTCCATCTGGAGCTGGGCAGGAGATGGGGAATGTGGAGGGGTTGTGACAAAGCAATTTGCCCAGGCAAATTAAGCAGCCGCTGACCTCAGGATGATACACGGGTCTCAGGGCAGTACCCTCCAGCCCCCTGCATTTCCTGCCCCCTCTCCTGGGCCAGCGTGGCAGCTGCGTTTCTCTGGATGAGGGCACTGCCATCAGCAGGAGGCGCCATCAGAGTGCAGGCATCTCCAGAACAATGGCAGACATCTCTCCTCGTCGGCCCACCATCTCCTGTCATGCAAAAGGGCCTCTGTGGCCATGTCCTGACCATTCCAATGGGCAAGGGGGAGCCACAGATCCTAAAAGGCCCCCAAACCCCTCCACCTCCTCGCTGGTCGGCTGCAAATCCAGCCCAATCAGGGAAGGAAAAACTGGAAACAGGCTTTATCTGAGGGCCCGTCCTCACCACAACCCTGGGAGGCTGAGAGGGTAAGTGGTTTGCCAAGGAACGGCAGAGCTAGGGGACTCAGGAGCCCCAGTCTGGTTCACTACCAGCCTATCAGGGCCCCTAATAGGAAACCCCAGTACTGCTGGCCCAGGAACAAGTACAAGGACTGGGGAAGCTGGCCTCAGAGGCAATAGGATGGGTGAGAGGTGGGTGTGAGAGGACCACCTGCAACTTCCCAACATAATTCGGGTAGGGTCAGGGGTGCATGGGAAAGGGAGCATCAAGGAGAGAGNACCACCCTGTGTGGCACGTGCCACCATGCTTTCCAGCCCCAGACAAAGGCCAGGGCCCCTGAGCCAACAGGCTCACTTTGCCCAGATGTTTCCGCGTGAACCCCGTCTCCTGCCTCCCTGCTATGCCAGCCTCCTCTGACCCCTCCTCCATAGCAGCACCCACAGCTACAGCACTGAGCTCACCGCAGCATGGGCTGTCCCCTTCTGACCTGGTGGGGTGAGGTGGGGCCCAAGGGCCTGGGTCTTCTCCCTCCCCATCCACAGTATCCCCTGCAGAGCTGAGTGCAGGGCTGGGCATGGCAGACCTGATCTTGGAAACTTCTGCTGGCTGATTGTCCAACTTCCCCCAAAGACAAGGTACCCACCTCTTAAAGCATGTGAATTCTTCCCTGTGTGACAGATAACTCCTGGCCATTGAGGCGTCACGCGATCCCCCTTAAATCAAAACTGGATTTAGCGGCCACCAGTGATTCACCAGAAGCGGAACGATTTAGTAATTTTCTAAACTACTGCCTCCCATTCAATTGTCCTCATGCTGCCCTCACCCCCTCCCTGCCTACCCTGTATAATATCAAGGCTTGTTGGGGAGGTAGGGAGGGTAGGACAGTGTCAGACCTCTTTCTGGAAAGCAGGGTTTTCTATTTTGATGTCTTGGCAACTCTCCAGCAATAGCCCTTACTTGAAGCTATAGAAGAGTATCCAGTGAGACAGTATGGGAAAATTTCCCCCCTGCCTGGCTGAGGGGGTTGGGCTAGGATCCTAGGCCTGAATGAGGACACGGGACAGTCCCCGCCCCCTTCACTCCCTTATGCTCCTGTCTGCTAGGACTGGAGGAGGTCCTCCAAGAGGGAGTGAGGTCACGTTTCCCCCAGCCCTGCCCTGCGGGCGAGGAGGGCAGCATCTCTCACTTTCAGAAAACACTGGTGGTGCCATTTGTCCCAAGCTGCTGACCACACCCCTCAGGAGAACATTGGCAGGATAGGGGGTTCCACCTGGAGCTGACCTCAGCATACTGGATACCTGGTAGGGAAGTGGGTTTGGAGCCTTTCCTCACCCTGGGCACACACAGGGCACCGCCTGTTCCACTGGGCTGGGTGCCCCTGCAGCTCCCACTTGACTCTCCAAGACCCACACGGCCTCCTGCCCTGGACCCTCAAACATCTCCTGTCTTTGCCTTGTTGGATCACAAAGCATGAAGACTTGAGTGAGGGGGTCTGAGAACAAGGGATCTGATGCCCTCATTTTGCACATGGGGAAACAGAAGTTCGGAGAGGCCAAGTAACGTGTCTGAGCTTCTTTGGTGGGTCAGAGTGAATCCAGGACTAGAGTGCAAGTCTTCAGGTTCCTGCCAAGGCCCAGTCTGCCAGCCGCACCCAGCCTCTTCCTCCTCCCTTCTCTGCTGGACAAGATGCCACCTCCTCCTTGAGCTCCAGCAAGGACTCAGAGAAGTGTCTGGGCAGCTGGAAGATATCTTTTGGGGGAGCCTGACTTCTGTTTCCTGCACCATCCCAGCCTCACCTCACCTCATTGGCTTGGAGGGAGTGTCCAGAGGGGCACTGTAAGTCCAGCGGGCCAGGACTCTAGGCTCCCTGTTGTTTTCTCCTGCCCTTGCCTAGACGCCCCATGCCCTCTGGCCACCAGGTCTCCCTAACCTGTGGATCCCACTACCTCTGCCCCTCCTCACGACATTTCCCAGGGCCCTGCCTCTTCCCGAGAACCATCCCGGCTGCTGGACCCTGCTCCAGCTGGCTCTTGCTCCCTTCACACCTGCTGGATGCCATGGCCGCCTCTGGGCCCTGCTGGAACCCCTGGGCACTTCCTAGGGCCCGAGCCTTGCTGGCTCTGTGGCTTTTCCAGCCAGCACGCTGCCACTGGGCTCTAGCAATGGGAGCAGGTGCCAGCTGGTGCCACGTCGTGCTCGCTCTGGGCCCCACAGGGGACTGCCTGGGTCCTGCAGGCTCCAGAGCTTTAGGGAAATTCCTCTTTCACTGTGCTTGTGCCTCATCACCACGATTAATACATTTGCCTTTATATCCACCTAGTCATCAAATTCCACTTTTAATATTTTGTATGGAGGAAGAGACCCACAAAGCAAAAGAATCCCGAACTCACAAAAACCACAGTGCGGCTTGGAGTGCCACCGCCACCACCACTGAGGCCAAAGGCAGTATTCAGGGAGGTGCCAGAGATGGGCACGCTCCAGCAGTGCCCACCTAGACTGACTCCTCTGACAAGTAAAGCGTAGCCTTGGGCTGAGCGGCGTCCATGTCTCTCTCCTTCATCGTGAGTCCTTCATCCCTCTTGACTGCCCTGCCAAGTCACACCTGACCCAGCTGCTACAACACAGGCCAGGTTGACCCTTCCTTCTCCCTGACAGTGAGCAGGCTTGCATGCATATGTGCACATACACACACAGCATATTCTCACATACATGTACACACATACACATGGACATTGCCCATGGATATATATGCAATGCACACATTGGTGTTCGTACACAAAACACATGTTGCACTCATACGAACACGTGTGCATGCCCAAACATATACACCTGCACGTGCACACACATGCAAACACACGGAGTAAAGATGTACATCATGGCCCACAAACCCCTGCACCCCTGAAACACTCTGCCACGCACATTGTGGCCTCTGCTGCCTATACTGTGAGCCCGGGGACATCTGCACGGCCTCTCTGGCACCTCCGAGCACTCACAGCTGCAGCCACCCATGCTTTTCACAAGCCCGGGACCTCTCTCTGCTCCTCAACATGAAGCTGAAGTTAAATGGTGGGGAGGAGGGGCCAAGGGCAAGAGGAACACAGCAGTGGGCATTTCTGTGACACAGTGGCTTTGTGGATTCTCTTGGAAATTATCTTATCTCGCTTCCTCTCCAGATGGGACCCTGCCCCCCAGCCCTGGGTGGGTATGGGTACTGAGTCTGACCCAGCTGGGGAGCAAGTTCACTGTGCAGGGCAGCTTGGGCAAGTGTCCAAAGGTGAATGGAACCAGCCAGCTGCCAGCCCACCAGCCAGTGTCAGGGTGGGTGTGCTGAGCCCCTGCAGTGCCCAAAGGGGCAAGGCCAGCTCTGGGGACCCCCCTCTTTCACTCTTTGATTTTCTAGAATTCTGTGGGCTAGGGCTGGTGGGGGGAGTCTAGGACGGTGGGAGGAGGCAGGCAGAGCTGCCCTGGTCTGCATCCACCGGAGACCCCTCCCTCTGTGGTCCNTGCAGTGCCCAAAGGGGCAAGGCCAGCTCTGGGGACCCCCCTCTTTCACTCTTTGATTTTCTAGAATTCTGTGGGCTAGGGCTGGTGGGGGGAGTCTAGGACGGTGGGAGGAGGCAGGCAGAGCTGCCCTGGTCTGCATCCACCGGAGACCCCTCCCTCTGTGGTCCAGTCTGGGGATTCTATTCATGTGAAGCCAACATTCCTGGAGCCCACAGGGCCAGCAAGATCATCTCACACAGGCGGATCGCTGTCTTGCCTAATGAGAAAATGATGACATGGCCCCCTGCCCTGGGCTCCTGGGCCCCACAAGGGCCCTAACTCCCCAGCCTCCAGTACCAGCAGCCTCACCCTAATACACACACCTCCTGCTTTGTGCTACTGTTTTACAGGTATACCAGTCAGTCCTAGGAAGTCAACTCACAGGGTGCTTGTGTAACTCCTTCCAGGGTCCCCCTGCCACCAAGACTGGGCATCTTTGATATCCTGAGTACTAGACCATTAGGATAGGAGGGCCTTCAGGTCATCTACACCTTATTGCACAAAGGTAAACTGAGGCCACAGACTAAAGTGGCTTTCGCAGTGTCATACACAGTGAACTAGTCTCAGCCTAAGCCCTTTCTCCACCATCAGAGCGGCAGTCAGGCAAGCACACAGTGACCAGGAAGGACTTGCTGCTTGAAAGAGGCAGGACTCACCCCTCCCCACCACCCCCTCCAGGCTGACATCACTGGGACCTCTGAAGAGCCAGCACCTGAGGTTGAGGCAGTATTGCCCTAAACTCAGGAACCCCGAGTCCCCTTGTGTCAATCCTGCCTCTGTCCAAGGCAGGGTCGGGCCTGAAAGTGAATAAATAGAATGTTGGCAGCAGGTTAAGAAGTGGTGAGAGGTCATCCTCTGAGCCCTCCATGTTCAAGAGCCAGATGCCCTGAAAGTGGCTCTTTTTTGAGTCAGCAGGAAAAGAGACCCACTGACCTGGGTCAGCTGCTGGCATCTTCCTCTCATCTGCCTCTCGTCTCTACCCTGCCAGTCACAGGACAGGGGGATAGAGGGGGAGACCTAGACTTGAGGTTGCTGGAGGGGGCCCAGTCTCACAAGTTCAAAGCAGTCAGAGAAGAGCCTGGGCAAGGTTACCAGCTTGCAGGAAAGAGTGATCGGTGAGGGCAGGAGATGTTGTAGAAGCCTTCTTGGAGGAGGAGGACTTTGAATCATAGAATCTCAGAATCTGAAGGGATCATAGAGGCTGCCTAAAAATTGCATTTCATCAGAGCTTGGAAGCTCTTCATATGTTCCCTTTCAGAGGGCTATGACCTCCCCTGTGGATACTTCTCCCGCTAGGAACCCCTCATCTGCTCCTGGTGAGGAGCTCTTGTGGTTAGTGAGTGGTTCTTCATATGTCGCTTCCCAGCGATGCTGCCACCTTCACCAGCGCTGCCCTTCAGGACCAAAGACCAAGTGTGCCTCCTAACACTGACCAGCAACAGCTTTCTGCAGAAGAAGTGGGGACTTAAGGACGATTTTTCAGGGGCTATCACGTATCAGAGGGGCCATCCCCAAGTCTCTCTGGCCTTCTGTGCTCCTGCTTCATCCTGGTGGTGGTAGGTAGCCCAAGCCCAGCAAGATCACACCAGGACAATTCCATTACCCCCGGGAGTGGCCAGGAGCAGCCACTGCCCAGAGCCCAGTACTGTAGAAAGATGACCTTGATTCATGAGGGAGCAGACAGCTGGCCCATGGAGGGTCCTCTGTCCTGGGGCACATGCCCACCACCTGCCTCATCCTATGGATGACAGCTTAAGAAGACTCCCATCCCACCCCCTCAGTGACCCAAGCCTGCTAGAGAGCACAACTGGGGGCCAAAATCAGAGCCAGGGCTGGTGGGACGGGCTGGAGTCAGCTTGAGCAGGCCTTCAGCAGAGATAAATTTCGTTGGTAAAAAAAAAATCAGGGTAGGAAATGGGGGAATCATTACTGGTCTTACTTCAAATATCTTTTACATCTGTTCCCAAAGCATCTGAGGAGTCCATCAGTGCTTCTCAGACTTTGATGGGAACACGAATGCCCTGGGGATCTTGTTAAAATGCAGATTTTGATTCAGAGGATCTGGTGAGGCCCAAGAGTGTGCATTTCTACCAAGCTCCCAGATGATACCAGTGCTGCTGGTCTCAAGACCCTTGGTCTCTGGACCTTGAGCAGCAAGGAGCTGAATTACCAAAACAGGCAAGCAAAATAAACTCCTGATCTGAGTCTAGTTAAAATATAAGCATGGAAAGGAAGGAACCTTCTCAGGATACAGGAGAGAGATTGCAACCAAGTATCATTTTCCATCGGAGTTTCCTGGAAGCCATGGCAAGAAAGGAAAGAAGTGTTTACCTACTCTTACTCTATGATAACAGACACAACTCTCTGTTATCAGGAGAAAGTCCTTCCCCTGATTCTGGCTGCCCAGGGAATTGATGAAGCAGCCCTCACTATCAGGAGATTTGAGAAACAGGCTATGATTTAGGGGCACGGCAGGACTTTCCGTGAGAAGGACTGAGCCTGGGCAGCCCCACGGGATGCACCCCTGAGGGACACAGTGCCCCTTGTGCCCAGCCTGAGTCAGCGCCGTGATCAATGCTCACGGGAGATGACTCTTCCAACCACCTGCTGGCTCAGACACTAGCTGGCTCAAGGGCCCTGACAACAGAGGCAAACCTGGAGCTCTGAGGCTTCACCACTGAACCCTGAGTGTTCGGAAGAGGGCAGCTAAGGCCAGGGCCTGAGCCTCAGGAAGGGGTGAGGTGGACCTGTGGGCAGCGGAAGAACCCCACCTCTTCCCAATAATCAGAAAAGGCTTCCCGGAGGAGGGGACGTGGCAGACAAATCTGTTTATGTAAAGGAAGGGAGGTGGTCTGCGGAGAGGAAAGTCCAAGCAGAAGGAGGGATGCAGTGGGGTGGGCTTCCAGCTACAGCAGAAGTGGGGAGGTTCCTCACGGCCCCCCTCTCCCTTGCTGGCTCAGATCCGCAGGGAGGCACCGGTGGAGGTGGGGTGGGGCAGCGCCCCCTCATGCCTGAGACATCCTGGGTGAGTCTGTCTCCTCTTTGCAGCCCGAATCTCTGCTTCCCATCCCAGTTGGTGAGGGGAAGGCCTGGGCCCTGTCTACTCAGGGAGCACCCATGCCAGGGGTGGAGAGGCTGTGGCCTCAGAGAGCTCCAGACCGGGGACGGTGGGAGCTGGGGCTGAGCGAGGAACTCCAATATGGTCTCAGAACACAACCATGGGCGTAGCCACGGACTGGACCCAAGAGGAGAGAGACTTGGTCAGCCTCACACCGAGAGGCCTTGGGAGGTCACTGCCCCCACCCAAGGCCCTTCACTCGTAAACAGGTTTGTTCCTATGAAAGGCCAACCCAAGTGGTCATCTCGGCCCGAAGCGGGGTCAGATAGAGCACACGGGGTCACCCCGGAGCTGGGTCCCCAGTCTTCCTCACTAGCTCTTCCCATGGTGACTCAGAACTTACCCTCTCTCCCCAGCCTTCTTTGTGATGAAAGAGATGTGCAGGGCTCTGATGATTTCTCAGAAAAGGAAATGGAAAATCTAGACAAGTAAAGCCAAGGTGTGTCTGCGTTCGCAGGGAAGAAAGACAAAAGCTCTTGGCATTTTCTGTGATTGCCAAAGTCGTTGGGAGTGGATGGGGAGAACTGGGGGAAGGGGCATAGGAAACGGGGTTTGCAGGAGACGCTGGGGCTAGGTGGCTGCTCCTGCCTTGGCAGGCCAGGCTTCCTTCTGGGCAGGGCCAAACAGGGACTCTGACCCATCCTTCTCTCCGAGCTGCTCGAGGGGAGAAGTCTGCAGCCTGAATTGAAGGAAAGGCTGGGCTTTCACACAATCGCTTGCTGGTATAGAAAGCAGGACACTCGCAGATGTTTCCAGAGCCCCCAGAGTCTCAGGCCTGAGCTGGCGACAGGGCAGGAAGTAAGGGAAGATAGGAGAGGAGGGGTTCCAGGAAGCCCAGCCTCTCCTCTGCCCACTTGACCTTCAGGAGGCAGGCGAGCAAATAGGAAGTCTTGGCACCTGCCCTCTGTCAGCCTGGGGCCCTGGGAGAGGGCCCTGATGCTCCAAGACTCTGCTTCCTCATCTGGAAGCAGGAGCTTGGAGGGAGACGCTGGTCAGGTGCTGGTCTGGGTCTTAACTCACAAGCGGTCACTACTGAAACTGCGGGCCCAGCTATCCAGGGCCACACCATCCAAGTGCCTCATTTCACAAACGGCACGAGAGGGGAGAAGTCCAGAGTCGGGAGGGAGGGCCTTATGGGGATAACCAGAGAGGAGACATTTCTCCAGCTAACTCAGAAGCGGTAAGCACTGGGGAAGGGAGAAGAAAGACAGCTACTTGGGGATGGATCTGGAAAGGCATGAGGAAAGGGACTGACCTCCAGGGCTCGGTGGACAGGTTAAGGTCCAGCTGGCCTTGCTGCTTCTCAGCTTCCTCATGGTCACCCTTCTTGGACACTCAGTGAGTGAGACCTCTGCCCTCCCCCCCCAATTCCTGTGCCTTCCCATCCAACTCCTAGCGGAAGACTTGCATCTACGGGGCCCAGACTGGGTGATGGGCTCTGATCCAAGCACTGTCCACTTACTCCTCACACCAAACTTCAGAGGCATGGGATGTGATTATTCCTATTTTACAGGGAGGGAATCTGAGACTCAGAGAGGCTTTAATTTTGTTTGTCTTATAACTTTGGTGACAATGGAGCTAAGATCTAAACCCAAGTAATCAAGTTGTCTGGGCCCCTTTCTCACAGTGCGCACCCCACGGTGGGTGCAAGACAGGTTCCTCCAAAACCAGGGAGAGAAGAGCAGATGGACAGACTCGGGCCCTCTGATCAACAAGTCCCAGAGAGCCAAGGCCGTGACACAGCAGACATGAAGGAAGCATGAACCTGGGACCAGGATCTGGAAGCTCTCTTTACCTTCCTGCCTAAGAAACTCCTGATCCTCGGGAGTGGAGCAGTTTCCAGAATGCCCACCAGCATTCCAAATGGCCAGAGCTGGGGGACTTCAGCCTCTGAGAATACAAATGAGGCCCTGAGCCCCCCACCCCCCGCCATGGCAGAGACCATCCCCAAGGCCACCAAGGGACCGAGAACCGTCCTGCCAGACTGGCTGTCTTCCACGTGCATTTGGAGGTGGCCAGGCCCAAGGGAGCTGAGCGGTCCCGTCTAGCTGGCCCAAGGTTACCAACAAGTCTAGAAACAATGGGCAGTGGGTCCAGCCGTGGCCGGGGCCAGAACAAAGGCTTGGGCACTTCCTCACATTGAGGCCCCCTCCTTCATGGTTTGCCAAGCCAGGAGATGGAGGAAGCCTTCATCAGGAGGGCAGGCATGTTTTGCAAAGACTGTTCCCAGGAGGATCGCAGTCGCCAGTGCTGACAGGGGAGCTGAAAGAGGGGATGGTTATTCATGGCTGAAGTCTGCCTGCCAGGAAGCAGGGGAGAGGGGGGCCCTGACTCCTGGCAGGCCCAAGGGGTTCCACCTTGCTCCCCAGGCTGGATCTCTAAAATTCAGGGCATCACCCTCCTGCTCCTCCTCTCCATGTCCTAGCTTGGAAGTTGGCATCTTCTCTGAGCTGCCTCGTCCTCCACACTGTTGCAGTTTTAGTCTTCTAAACCAACTTGGCTCTACTGCCGCCCTGCTCTGACACCCCCCGTGGCTCTGCAGTGCTCACAGAGACAGCTCAAGCTTCTTCGCTTGCCGTGCAATGTCCTTTAGGAGCCAGCTCTAAAATCCTCCATCTTCCTGCACCCCCTAGACTCCCCATGCCCTTTTCCCCTGGCAACACTGCCCTGCTCCCATCCCACCTGGAGTGCCCTACCCCTCCAACTCCCCACCCGCCTTCAGGGTCAGGCTTCAAAGAAGCAACTTCTCCCCCATACGAGTTTCCTCCTCTGAGCTCTATGCTCCCAGTAAAATCCAAGAAGGATCTGAGCCCAGGAATTTGGAGAACAGGGTGTCAGGAGACCAACGGATAATGGAACAATTCTTCCTCAGACTAAGCTTCCCCACACAGAACAGTCTGTTGATACAAGTGTCCTGACATCATAGTTAACGGTACCCCCTCAGGTTGGCCCCTGTGCTGGGGCAGAGGAGGGGTGAGGCAGAGGGGGTAGGGCCCAGTGTCCCCCAGCAGGGGGTGCCCCAGCAGGGCCCAGGGAGATGGGAAGAAGGGCACTTAACCTCCAGGCCTCCATTCTGCATGGAGGTGGGACTTGGCTTAGCCTCACAGATGTCCATGGGCCTTAAAACAGACATTGCCAGATAAGCACCTAGGATCACCCTTATCAGAGGCCACAGGAAAGGCGCTGGCTTTAATCTCAAAACCACACCTAACTCAACAGTTTGGACACCTCAGGCAGCTGGGCTGCCTGGCAGCCCACACTTCCCCAGCCAGATACCCAGTGACTGGGGCTGGAGCTGGGGCTGAGGGTGAAGGGAGGGGGCAGGTGTGGGCTGGAAGGGGCTTCTTCAAAGAGGAAAATGAACCTTGGGCTTCATCCCCCACGACAGGACTGGTACAGGTTGCTGGCGGGAAGGAGGGAGAGAGTGAAGACCAGGACCTCCAGGTCAGGGATAAGGAAACACAGCCACAGTGTGTGGTATAGATGTGTGTGTGTGGTATAGATGTGTGTGTGTGTGGGTGTGTGTGTGTGTGTAGGCATGCAAACACACACACGCACTAATGGGGGAAACCTGTAGCTGTGTGATACCCCCACTCACTGAGCTCTGGGCTTGTTAGAGAGGAGCTGATCAAGGACATTCAGCCAGGTGATCCAGGAGGGCTTCTAGAGGTGGGGTCTTAGACACAGGCCCTGAGGGATGGGCAGTATTTGACAGATGGACACAGGGAGCTGGAGGGCAGGGACCCAGGTGCAGCGAGGAGCACCAGGGAAGGCCTCAGGCGGCAAGGAGTCCACTGGGCAAGCAGCTGCTATGGTCTAGGGTGGGGAGTGCATGCAGATGGAGAAGGGAGTGGGGGAGCCACTCCAGGTAGAGTCAGCCTTCCCATCACATGTGCTCCTTTCCACCTGAAGACCTCTGCGGTGGTTTGGTTTCCAAGAGACGCCTGTGAAGGAGAAACGTCCTGGGAGGACTCTTAATTACGGATTTCTCTCTGATCAGTTCCCCCATTTGTAAAGAGAAGTCCTTCGGTGTCTTCCTGAGGAACAGGATGGGTATTTTATGGGAATGTGGGCTGGACAGCAGGATGAAGCACCATGATATGAAAATGGCATGGAAGGAGGGGTGGGAAGGCAGACTGAGTATTTGGTCAGGGTGGGTGTTCTCCCCTCTCTCATGCAAAGTGGGTCTGCTGGAGCAACGACCCCAGCAACATAGAGGCCCTTGTCCTGTGCACCCTGACCCACGGGAAGTCTGCCTGCCCACTGGTCCAGCCCATCTCTCGTCCTGCATTAAGCAATCTCCGTTATCACAAATGCCTGGCATTTTTGCCTGGCAATTATAGCTCCCACAGGCCTCTGAGGATTAGGGCATGATTGGGAGTGAGGAACCCCACTCCAGTACTCTTGCCTGGAAAGTCCCATGGATGGAGGAGCCTGGTGGGCTGCAGTCCATGGAATCGCGAAGAGTCGGACACGGCTGAGCAACTTCACTTTCACCTTTCACTTTCATGCATTGGAGAAGGAAACGGCAACCCACTCCATTGTTCTTGCCTGGAGAATCCCAGGGATGGGGGAGCCTGGTGGTCTGCCGTCTATGGGGTCACACAGAGTCGGACATGACTGAAGTGCCTTAGCAGCAGTAGCAGCAGCAGGGAGTGAGGAGGACTCTGGTGGTTGGAGAGAAATACTTGCAGATGGATTCGGCGGCCTCTTTACCCGCTGCAAGTATCCGGATCATGTAAGGAATCAGTGGCCAGTGAGGACCATCCATGGGCTGCCACTGGCGAAGGCCACAGCACTGGTCCCCCCACCATTGGCTCCTTGCTTTTCCACTAGGACTGCTCCCCTGGGGCCACCACAGCAGCCCTGGATGTGCCCCTTTCTCTGCCCCACACCCACACCCCCACCAAGGAGAAAGGCGATGGAAAGCCCCGAGCAGTCCTTGTCTCCAGAGAAAACACTCCCATCTCAGGACCTGCTGTCTCAGGTCGTCACCTCCTCAGCCCCCTCTCCTAATCCTCGGAGCCTCTCACTCACGTCATCCCCCAGTGAGACCAACTGACAGCATGGACTCTGATGGGCCCACCTGGAAGGATCTTCCATCCACTTCTCCGCTTGTCAGAACCCATCCTGATTCACGGTCGAGGTTGGACACGGTGCCGAGGTGCCTCTCCTCACTCATGCTGGAAATATGATGAGCAAACTTTCCCGGCCCTTGTAATGTGCAGCCCTGCTCCCCCCGTCATGGTGTAGTGACGCCCCTCGTCCTCATTATGACCTGATGAGGGCTCACTTTACCGATGAGGAAACAGGTCCAGAGAGCTTAGGGCAAGGGCTCACAGCTACACAGGCAGGAAGCAGTGATTCAGGGCTGAACTCGGCCCTCTGGCCCCGATGTGACTCCCCCGTGTCTATATGGCGCTCCACTTGCTCGCTTCTTCAGTGCTTCTTCATTATGGGGATGACTTCTGTGTTTCCAGACTGTAACCCTACTAAGCTCTAGGGCAGAGCTTCCAAGGCTCCCCCTCACCACTCCCAGCCCTCCCAGGAGCCTGGGCCCATGGCTGCCCACTCTTCCATCGGCAGTGCCTCTGATGGGCCAGGCCCCAGCCCAGCTCCTGACCTCTGGTTCAGACACACACAGAGACCCTGGGGAGCAGTCAGGTGGGGCCTGGATGAAAACCCATATTAGGATTTCCCCCAACACCCCTCTAATCCCTGGCCCAGCTCTGATCCCCAGGGAGTTCTTACAGGCTCTTCTGGGCCTACAATTCATTCTTATCCATGCATCCACTATGTAGAACTTAGAGAGACAGATGCGAACAGTTCTCCAAGGTTGGCCTATCACACTGGCCAGCTGCAGGAGGAGGTGAGAAAGCACTGGGCTGGCAGTGAAGCAGGCCAGCAGGTAGCGAGGGTTTCATTGAGGAGGCATCTGTGTGCTGGGATCTTCTTCCCCACTTCCTCCTAATAAAGCATCTCCTCTCTCCAAGCCAAGGGAGGGAGGCTTCAAGAAAACTCCTCGAAAGCCTGTCATATGAGCCCTACAGTGCGGGACTGTCCTTGACTCCCGCCTGGGGATAATAAGATGCCACTGCTCCCAACAGGTGGCAGCAGACAGGCAGCCTGAGGGGAAAAGGTCCGAGGAGGTGAAGATGTGCTGGTGCTTTGCTTGGTCCAAACATGGATCCTGCAGAAGGAAGACTCCAGTCTTTCTGGAGTCGGGGAAGGAGGGAGGTTGACTCCACTAGAAGTGGGGGTGGGGCCAGTGCTGGGCACCTCCGTGAGCTCCAGCTTGAGGATGAGTCACCTGACTCAGGAGGGACCCCTGTGGGTTAGTGGTCCCCCATAAGACTAGCAGGAGGAGGAGGAACTTTCCAGGGATGAGAGCATGAGCTTAAGTGTTGCCATCAGCCTGGTCTTATTGTTCACACTCCCAGAAGAGCAGTGGAATCAGACTGCCCTTTCATCCAGAGACCAAGACCACTGAAAGAACTCCAAGCGGAAACGCAGACAACGTCCCTTGGTCTCCGAGGCGGACTGGTCCAGGAGGCGCCAAGGGTACCAAATCCCAAGGATGCTCAAGTCCCATAGCTGAGCTCTCAGCATCCGCTGGTGCAGAATCCATGGATACAGGGATCCAACTGTAATGAGAAAGAATAAAGCTGCTTCCTGCTCGCATCCCACAGAGGTCTGCTTGTTCAATAAACTGGCTCCCCCGTGCCTGTGGAGGCCAGAGAGGGAGCAGCCAAGCCCAGGTTCAGCCCTTGAGAGGCCACTCAACTCTAGGATATGGTTCTTAACATTTTGGGGGAAAAGAGAGGGACTTGTTGCAAGATCAAAGCCGTGAGGTAAGCTACAGACTCTCTCCATAGAAAATTACACAAATGTACATGTGCACAAGAATTTTAATATAATTTGGGGGCACCATGGACCCTCACCCACAGTCTCCCTTGAAAACTCTGCAGCCCAGATTGGGAAAGCCATGTACAAGGAGGCAGGGCTTACAATTCATTCTTATAAGTTTGGCAGCAGCACCGTGGGCTCATTCTGATTTGTGGACCTGGAAGAGGGTGGTGTTGGGCTTTGCTCATCTTCCTTTCCAGAAAATTCCAGGCCAGGGGCGTCATATTGCACTTGTACCTGTGTCTTGGCTTCTAGAAAAAGTGCTTTTGCAATTTGTTGGAACTGATCTCCTCAAGCAACGCTGGGAATATTTTGATTTCTCCAGCTCCGCCAATGGTGCCCTGGTCAGGAGGTTAAGTGTTTTATTGAAAAGACACACTTTTCCTTCCCAGGCTGATAAACAAGGCTGCTGCAGGGAAACCGACTTCCTCCCCAGGGTCGCTCAGCTGGAGCGGCCTAACCCTGGCCAAGGAAAACAAATGCGTAAACATTTCAGGGACATATAGGAAGCTTTTCTGCTGGACGCCTGCAGTGAATGGCCACTGGAGTTTACACAGCAAACCCCACGGGGGCCTCGGCAGAGCCAGGACAAAGCTCTCCTGGCCTCTCACTTCCCTCCCGGCTCCTACTTGCTGCTCCCCAAAGAACAGTCCCGCCACTGCTTTTCCCCGGCCCGCGAAAGCACCAACCAGGCTCTTGAGTGGTCACCACCAAATGCCAGCTTTGCCTGCTGTATGCTTGGCTCTTAAAGAGAAGGGGGGGGGGGTGTCTCCTTTCAGCCAACACTGCAGGAGGAGCAAAACCCCGAGCTCTTTGTGTCCTGAGCCTTAAGGGGGGACATGGAACCTGGGGAGTGGCGGCCGTCCAGTGTCTACAATTCTCCCTGGGTCAGGGCAGATGTGGGGGGAGCGCGTGCCTGGTCCTTGGGTGTGAACACTCTCCTCTGCAGGCCCCACTCAGAATCCCAGCCAAGCACTCGAGGGGTCCAGTCAGGCGTGTGTGGGCTGGGGGTGAGGGGGCCTCTTCCACGATGCTGACTCCCACGTGGACAGCCAGGTGACAGAGGTTCCTGGAGGCCGTGGTTCTACTTCTGGGTGCCCTCGCTCAGTCCACCATTGTGAGCCACTGCAGAGAGGTCCGTAGCTGCCCTTTTTGACAAAACTCCCTCTGGCCTCCTTCACCAGCCTCCCATTGCCTTTCTATGCTTGCTGGTGCTCCTCTTTGGAATCCGTAGGACATAAATTATTGGAATGAAGGAGGCTCCAAGTACAATGTTCTCTTCACAGGTGACTATGGAGTCTTCCCCGTTCCCACCTACTCTACCCTTAGTCTGGAGTGGGAGGGTCTCCATGGGCTCTGCCCACCCACATTTCAGCCGGTTTTCTCCACACATGCCCCACTGCAGTCACACAAGGGACCACACCCAGTCCCTCTTCTCGTCAGCTTACTGTCCTCCGGGGCCAAAAGGTCCCTCCCTAGAAGGTTCTCTTCCCCGTACCTGTTTGGCCAGGTGCAGCCTACCCTCCAGATGCACATGCCCGTCCTCATGAGGCCTCGCAGGCATTGAGGTCAGCCCTGAGATGGGATCCCAGGGGGCCTGAGTTACTCCTGATCAGCACAGCTTATGGAGCTTGGTGCCTCAGACATGGGGCTGATCAGAAGAAGGCAGGCCAGACCATAAGCCCAGCCAGGGACACCTCTGGGCCACAGGGTATGGCTCACATAGAGACTCTTGCTGGGTGATGACTGAGCCCACAGGTCTCCAGGGCTCTGGCCCCCTCCACCCGTCACCACCCCCCAGCTATGAACCTCGCAAACCGCATGCTTCCTTTGCAGCAACAGAACAAATGAGACTGGCCCTCGGCACAGATCTGACTCCTGGTTTATAGAAGCCAACTCTCAGAAATAACGAGTGCCCTGGGCCCTTCAGCCGCCCACATCAGAGGCTGGCCGCGGGGACGGCCCAGCAGGCAGCAAGGGCAGGGTGCAGAGAAAAGGCAGCAGGGGCCCCACCGGCCTCCCCTGGCAGTCACAACTCTGCTGGGAGGGGCCGCACAGCAGCGCGCTGGGCCCGAGTCACTCCTTGGCAGGCTCTTCACGGAAGAGGCAGGGAGGCTTCAGATGCTTCTGCGGCNGGCCCAGCAGGCAGCAAGGGCAGGGTGCAGAGAAAAGGCAGCAGGGGCCCCACCGGCCTCCCCTGGCAGTCACAACTCTGCTGGGAGGGGCCGCACAGCAGCGCGCTGGGCCCGAGTCACTCCTTGGCAGGCTCTTCACGGAAGAGGCAGGGAGGCTTCAGATGCTTCTGCGGCAGTGCTGGTTCAGGCGCTGGCCCAGACGTGTCCCTGACGCCTGGGAGCTCCGCCATCACCCCTAGTAACGAGCACTGGAGCCATGAGGCTCATCCCCACAGAGGGTCACAGGATGGGTTCTGAACCGTTCCAGTTCACTGATGCCCCCTTCCACCTAAGAACAGAGGGACAGAGAGTTAGAGCTTCGGGGCCACGGAGGAACTATCTCTTGTCCCCACTCAGCTGATCTCCCATCTCCAGGGCTTCGAGGATTTCAAGTTTCATCATGTCCACGTTACCCTTCCACACCCACAGACAAACCTACACACTGGGTCCCTATAAGACAAATGCACCCCAAACTCCTCAACAAGCCGATTGATCTACACACATCTGAGTCCAGCCACTCTTCAGGGGGGCCAGATGGTGGCACTTTAAAGGCACATGGGAAGACCCAGACATGGAGAAATCCTGGAGGTTTCAAGGCACAGAAGGGGGCCCAGTCGCCGGAGCCCAGAAAGGTAGGCAGGGGGCATAGGGAGCCCACAGAGGCGGCACCACACAGGACCCAGGAGGCTTCGAGAGGGTTCTGGCCTTTGCTCTAAAAACCACGAGAAGTTAATGAAGCATTGTGAGCAGTTCAGTAAGATACAGGTTTGCATTTTCAAAAAATTACTTTAGGAAGCCTTAAGAAGCAGTGAGTGTAATTAAATAGGAGTCCAGAGGTAGACAGGGCTTCCCTGGTGGATCAAATGTAAAGAATCTGCCCACAGTGCACGAGACTGGGATTCAATCCCTGGATTGGGAAGGTCCCCTGGTGAAGGAGATGGCAACCCACTCCAGTATTCTTGCCTGGAGAATCCCATGGGCAGAGGAGCCTGGCGGGCTACAGTCCNAATAGGAGTCCAGAGGTAGACAGGGCTTCCCTGGTGGATCAAATGTAAAGAATCTGCCCACAGTGCACGAGACTGGGATTCAATCCCTGGATTGGGAAGGTCCCCTGGTGAAGGAGATGGCAACCCACTCCAGTATTCTTGCCTGGAGAATCCCATGGGCAGAGGAGCCTGGCGGGCTACAGTCCATGGGGTTGCAATGAGTCGGACACAACTGAGCAACTCACACTTTAGCAGAGTTAGATATAATTTAATAATAGTTCAATCCCCAAATTAAAGTTATTATAGGAAAGACCAGCACTTAATTGTAATATTAATACATGGAATTAGTTTTCTATAAAGGACTGAGAGGAATCACATTTATAGCAGGTGGAATATTTCGGAAAAATCTGGCATTGGGTGCATTGTATACAAATGTACATCCTAACATTATACAAACCAGGAAACAGATGTTGCATACCTCAATAGCAGTATTAGTACATGGAGTTTGAGGATGGAGTTTTGAAAAGTTTCCCAGGGTGTGGGGTTTGGGGAGCAGACATTTTCAAAACCTAAAGTTTTACAAGTCAAATCTGAAATTGTCAGAGAGGGAAGAATGGGACACTTTTCTTACTTTACTTGTACATCTGCATTGGAAAGCCCAATACAGGCAGACTTCATTTTATTGAGCTTTTCTTTATTGCACTTTGCAGATACTGTGGGGCTTTTTGTTTGTTTACAAATTGAAGGTTTATGGCAACCTTGCATAACCTTGCATAACCTTGGCATCAGTGATCTCTGACATTATTACAAAAGATTACGACTCATTGAAGATCATGATGTTTAGCATTTTTGGCAATAAAGCATTTCCTAATTAAGATATGCACATTGTTTTTTAGACATAATGCTATTGCATACTTGACAGACTACAGGATAGTGTAAACCTAACCTTCATACGCACTGGGAAACCAACAGTTCGTACGACTCGCTTTACTGCATGGGTCTGAACGAACCCACAACATCTCTGAGGTCTGTCTGTATCCCTGAGATCACACCTGCAGCAAGAAGGGAGTGAACAGGTTCTCTCAAAGTAAGACTGTTGCATTTTCCAACCGAGTGCTTAGAAGTACCACGAAGTTTCAGTCGTGGTTCGCCATAAAGCCAGCATTTTCCATCTTCATGAATAACCTAGAACCCCACTGAATTTCTCTCCTTCCTTCCTCAGGCTTCTGCTCTTTGCCTTTCTTCATGACTGTGCCTGCCTTTCGGGACCCCACCTATGTCTCTGAGTTTCCAGTTGAGAGGGACAGCCTTGCAGAGGCAGGGGGATTCATACTCTTTCTGTTCTTCCAACCTACTTTCCTCCCGATGACCAGCAACTTCTTGGTCTCTGTAAAGACTGTACGACCCCCATGGAGTATTTTTTACACTTTACATCATTCCATTTCCCTTCAAGTGAGCAAAAAGATTTCTTGTCATTTGGAGAAGAAAAAAAATCTTAGTGTAATTTCGAGCTTCTTGCTCCCATAGAAAGGTGTGGTGTGGTGACAATATTTGCACATAGCTCATTTTGGAACAATTAATACGGCATTCTCCTCCTAGCTCCACCGAGGCCTCCACCCTGCCAGGGCTTCCATAACTCCCCAGGGAATGTACGAATGTAATGGCTGTCATAGTCTAGACACCAGGCACAGCCCTGCCCTGTGTCATGCGTGTCAAGTGACGGTTCAAGAAATTTTCATCTGGTCCAAATATGAACATTGGAATGCATCTTCTTGTTAAAACACTCGGCATAAAAGGCTGTGGATGATGGAATAGCTGCTCAGCCACGGATGTTAAACTATTTTAAGAAACTCTCCAAAACTAGTTCTGCATTCCCTTCAATGTCATTTGGTAATGTCCTGGGACACTGCATGATTGCACCCAAAATGGGGTTATATAGTTTTTTGGCGAATTGGTTCTTTTCTTCCTGCATAAAAGGCTAAGAGAGGTACTATTTCATCACCGGAACCATTTGGTCCCTGGAATCCTTCCAGTCTCAGATACTCAGAGGCAGGTCTGGATGTGCAAAAAGTTTGTATACATTTCTATTAGAGAGTTTCTCCCAAGAGTAACTGTTGGAAGAACTACCTTAACAAGATCCATTCCAAGCATAACCTGTGATAAGAAATGCAGGATAACCTTTCATGCTCATCCACGGACCCAACCTCTGCTTCATCGTCAGTCACGTGTTGTGCGTTAACAAGGTCAGCATCACCTATTCCATTGGAATGTGGGTTAAGTGATTCTTTGGTGCCCAAGTGCTTTAGATGGTGTCCTGAGGTGCTGTGTCGTTGGCACTGAGATAGACCTAGAGGAACCTATTAGACCCGTTGGGGTTGAGCTAATCTGATGCATCAGAGCATCCATCACTGCTTAAAGGAGAGATACTGGGACGGTGTCTGGAGACCACTTAGCAGCCCCAGAAGGAGTCAGGCTGCTCCTTGGTGAAGACTGCCCACTGCCTGAGTGCCCACTGCCTGCCCTACTGGCGCAGGACCCTGATGACATTTCAGGGTAGCTAATAGAGGTCCAGCTGGTGGGGAAGACGGATAGAGCTCTGACTTACACAAGCGAGCAGGCTCTGGAGGTAAGATGAGCTAAGGGTTGCGATGACCACAGGTTCCAAGGGAGTATGTGGACCTACTGGGCTAACAGCACTTGAGCAACCTGCAGCCACACAAGGCAGAGCTTCATTGATTCTACCACGCAACTTGAGGTTTTCAATTTGCTTTCTCTGTTCATCATCTTTGCAGTTTTGAAACACATCATTAAAAACCTTTTACTCTTCTGTTAAGATTTGTAGTGGAGAAGGCAATGGCAGCCCACTAGAGGAGTGTGTGTATGTGTGTTAGTTATTCAGTCGTGTCTGACTCTTTGCCCCCCTCCATGGACTGTAGTCCACCAGCCTCCTCTGTCCATGGAATTCCCCAGGCAAGCATATTGGAGTGGGTTGCCATTCCCTACTCCAGGGAATCTTACTGACTCAGGGATCAAACACGGATCTCCTGCATTGCAGGCAGGTTCATTGCCAACTGAGCCACCAGGGAAGCCTGTAGAGGACTATCAGCTTCTGTAAAGTTTCAATCAAAATCTTACACACTAGGAGCACATCCTGAATCCAGATGCCCAGATGAAAGGCAGAGAAAAAAAGCGACATTCCTGTCCACAGCCTGCCTCCAGACAGGCACCAGGGACCCAGATTTGCAGAGGAGAAACTTCTGCCAAGACCAGTTTGGATTCTTGCCTCCAGTCATGGAGAGAATGAGGGGAAGAGTCAGAAATAGAGCGGATTTCCTGTATCCCTATAAGATCCACCCTCAGCCTGGTCCCCAACACCCTTCCCTCATCCTTCTCCATCCCTCGCAGCCTCACCCTCCCCATACCAAACAGAAGCTTCTCCTCTGAGCTCCCAATTTGACAAAACAGAGGTTGGCTTCATTGCAGGGGTGAATCACTCTCATCTGCTGCTAGACGCCCATGTCACACCAACCAGTCACTGAGTCCTACGGTCAGGCTGTGGGGCCGATGTTGGCTTTGAGGCTTTCCATAGAGGTAACCAACCCACTGCACCCTGGCCAACAGGTGCTGAGGCAGGGAGAGTAGTAGAAACACAGAAAGAAAGCAGTTTACAACTACAACAGGAAAGCATGTTTTAAAATTGAAAGATCTGAAACGTTGGGATGCTGTTTATGAAGGGGATGAATGGTTGGTTCCCCAGGGGGGATGGTTCTGAAAGTCTACGGTCCAATTACAAGGACGAACAGAACTCTAAACATGCAATCAGGGGCTGATAGAGAAAGGGAAGGGTGAAATGGAGTGGCTTCTGAGTGGGCTGCTGCTGCTGCTNGCTGTTTATGAAGGGGATGAATGGTTGGTTCCCCAGGGGGGATGGTTCTGAAAGTCTACGGTCCAATTACAAGGACGAACAGAACTCTAAACATGCAATCAGGGGCTGATAGAGAAAGGGAAGGGTGAAATGGAGTGGCTTCTGAGTGGGCTGCTGCTGCTGCTAAGGCACTTCAGTCGTGTCCGACTCTCTGCAACCCCAGAGATGGCAGCCCACCAGGCTCCCCCGTCCCTGGGATTCTCCAGGCAAGAATACTGGAGTGGGTTGCCATTTCCTTCTCCAATGCATGAATGTGAAAAGTGAAAGGGAAGTCGCTCAGTTGTGTCTGACTCTTTGCGACCCCATGGACTGCAGCCCACCAGGCTCCTCCGTCCATGGGATTTTCCAGGCGAGAGTACTGGAGTGGGGTGCCATCGCCTTCTCCGATTGAGTGGGCAGGCAGCACCAAAGCTCACTGGGCTATGAAGAAGGAGGCCGAAGGTGTGAGGGTTTAGAGCAGGGCTCCGCAGTGCAGGCACAGTAGGTATTTGGGGCTGGATAGTTCTGTTGTGATGGCTGTCTTGTGCACTGCAGGACATCTGACACCCTCCCCCCAACCAAGGACATCCCAAAATGTCCCCAGATGTTGCCAAATATCCCCTGCAGAACAAAATTGCCCCCAGTCAAGGACCACTGGCTCAGGGGTTGAGCTCAGTGAAGATGAGGTGGTCCCGAGCTCAGGTCCGCTCAGCATCATGGGCAGGCCGATCTCATGATCACGACTGAATCCCTTTCCTCTCCAGCAGCCATCACCGAGTAGTAACCTGCCTCCACAGAGTCTGAACACTGACACAACTATGTATTTCAGGGGAAAAAAAGATGACTTGCTGTACCAGCGAGGAGAAGAGAGCAGGCGTGCTTCTAAAGCCACCAGAGCTGACCTGTAGAGATACACCCGGAAATCCTCTCACTTTGCATTTCCAGACAAGTATCCAGTGTGCCAGCACCCCATCCTAGGTGCCAGCCGCTGGCAGCCAGAGCAGCCACAGGATGAGCCCCTCGGGCTGCCTCTCATGTGAGAGCTGGGCCACGACTGTGCCCTCTGTTACGGGAATCACACAGGCTGAAACCACCCACCCTGGCCAGGAACCATAGGAGCCAGTCGCGTGAGTTACTTTAAGACAGGAGGTCCTGGTAGGGAACGTGGAACAAGCTACCATCAAACTGAAGAGTTCAGGAAAAGACTGAAAGGAGACGCCACATGTCCAACCACCTCCCAGAATCCTTTTCGCTGGCATCTATCTTGGCTGAGCAACGCGTGCTTCAGCAGCAAGGACCCTGAGTCAGAATGATTACCCAGAGACCACCCGGAAACCAATCCCATCCCCATAAGACCCGAGACTGCGAGCCACGGGCAGAGCAGCTCTCCTGGGCTCCCTTACCCTGTGCTTCCCGCCCGGGCGCCCCTCCCAGTAAAGTCTCTTGCGCGGTCAGCACCTGCGTCTCCTCGCACAGCTCATCTCCGAGTGTTAGACAAGAGCCCACTGTCGGGCCCCAGAAGGGGTCCCTGTTCCCGCAACACCTCCACCTGGAATGACCACCTTCCCTGCCCACCGCGTCCTTCGAGGTCAGATCTAGGACCCCTCCTTCCAGAAGTACCCTTCCTCAGAACTGCTGTCAGGCTGCCCCCACCATACGGTCGTGGCGTCTCCCTCTCCTGCTAGACTGTGAGCCCCTAACGCGCAGAGCTGGTCTCACTTGCCTCCATCCCCTCCGTGACCGCTGGCTCAGGGCTGGGCTCCCAGGGGTGCTGCTGAGTGGCCACGCCCCCTGCACACCCACTACCCCTGCTATCCCTGCTCAAGCCCGGGCACCAGCAGGACAACCTGAGTCTTCACACTGCACTCCCCCTCCGCTTTGACCCCAGTGGGCATTGAGACCTACCCAAGGCCCACCTCCCCTCCCTTCCCTCCTGTCTCCTCCCCACCCATCCTCGGCCAACCACGCGTGTGAGTCCCCCAAGGTCTCCAAAGGAAAGGGAATGCTTTCTCTCAACCTCACAACAGCTCAGGGAAGGCACCATTATACCCAATCAACAGATGGGAAGTGGAGGTCCAGACGGAGCCAGACCTGGAAGTCATGCCACATGACGGTAGCAGAGCCAGGACTCAGCTGGGGTCTCCAGATTCCTGTTCAATGCAGTGCATCACGGTGCGCCATATTCCATGAACAGGGAACACCATGGGCAGTTGTGCCTGTGGGCTGGAGGGAGGGGACTCAGAAGAGGGGGGCTGGGTGGCAGGAGCACCCAGGGAACCCTCCCTCAGCAGGTGAGAGGCACTGTGAAGACGGCACCGAGGCAAGAAGGGTGTTTGCAGAGATTCCTCAGGCCGTAGGGGGAAGCAGCAGAGGGAGGTGGGTGTTCAGCTACAGCCCCTCAAGGGCACCATCCCAGCTGAAATTACATTTTCCATTTTTCGTCTGATCCTCCAAACAGAAACATCTGTGGCCCAGCCCCAGGCCCCAGTTATGAGTTCTTTCCTCTTTTCTCTGGCCTGCTGACAACCGTTTCATTTTCTTTCCCCCATTCTACTGAGGCTGGAAGCTTGAGAGAGGTTACTATGTGTGCCTTGTTTGGAAATGAACATAAATCAGGCTTTTTTTTTTTTTTTTTGCTGAGATGGCTAGAGAACAGAGGAAGGAGGAGGGTAGGGGACAGACACAAGCAAAGGTAACAGGAGCTTCTCTGAGGCCAAGGCATGCGTTACACCAGAGAGTGGAGATGGTCTGGGACCTCGGATGGGTTCCAATTAGGATGCTCTTCTCCAAAGTCTGGCAGTCTGGTCTTGTGCAATGTCACCATGGCAACAAAGCCAGGTGGCGGGAAGTCACCCTGCCCGTTCAGTGACCTTCCACTGGGCTGGGACAGCATGGGCCTAAGCTCCAGGCTCTGCACTGCTCTTGACTCGGGGTGTGGCCTGGGACCAGACCCCAACCCTAGAGAACCCTGTCCGTAGAAGGAAGGGCCATGTCAGATGTTGTCCAAGGGCCTTTCTGTGGATCGAAGCAGACTGCCAGATGGTCAGGCATGTGGCGTGCCTCGTGCGGGTTAGTGTGGGTGTCAGAGGTTCTTACGGGGCCACAAGAGCTGAGTTTGAGGGTGGGCAGTGCATCTCTTCCTGGATTACAACAGAGTTGATTCTGAACTTGGCTTCTGTCCGTTTGTGAACTCTGAGAGCAAGATGCAAGTCTCATCCAGCTGTCTCTTGCACAGAGTCAAGTCCAGAAGTTTCATGAGGTTGGAGTGATGATGGAGAAATCCCACCTGCCCTCAAGTTGGTCTACGCTGCCGTGAGAGCTCGCTCTTTCAGCAGGTGCTCGGACTCTAACTGGTCTTGGAAAGGACCCGAGCTCGGGCCATACCTGCTTCCTGTCAAGGCAGCGGGACCTATCCCCCAAGAGGCCGGGCCCCAGCTCTAGCGGGTCTCGCTGACCTTGAAGGCCACTTTCCCAAGTTTCTCCCTTTGAGCTGTTTGAGAATCTGGGATGAAAACAAAATGCAAAGCCTTTGTAATCCAACCCCTTGGAACAGGATTCCAGGAGGCCGGGCCTGCTGTTTCCCATTACAGTGGTATGTTATCTGATGGGTACACAGGGGGAAAAATCCCGCATTCCCTCTACTCACTCACCCACTCAGCTTTCCGGGAATGATGCTGGGAAAACCTGTGCCGTGTTAACTACCCAGAAGGACCCATCAGGGTAGAGTAAGTGATGGGATGTGTTGAACTGGTCTCAGCAAAGTCCACACAAGGGGTGCAGCACTCAGACCTGGGTGGGGGCAGGGGGCAGCCACCTGAGCCAGAAAGGAAGTACCTCAGGGCCAGTGTGTCATAGCAGGCCAGATGCTGGAGGCTCAGCATCTCACTTGATGTCTGACTCTCACCAGGCAGCCAGGGAGGGGGAGGGGGAGGGGGACATCACCCCCACCAGCCACCAGAGCACCAGTTCTCAAAGGGCCGCCCTAGGACAACGGCACCTACAGCCTCTGGGTACTTGAGAAATGCAGATTCTCAGGCCACATCCCAGACAGACTGAATCAGAAGCTCGGAGGTGAGGGTCGGGGGATGTGGGAATTGTGCTTAACCACACCCCTCCAGGAGAGGCCCACTGAAGCCTGGGGACCATGCTCTAGAGCAAACCTTCCCTGTGAGGGGACAAACACAGACATGCTGGACCACTGATCCCCTCAGCCATCAGGGAACTGTGTGGAGTCTGGGCCAACCAGGAGCCCAGGCCAGTTGTCCCAAACCCTGTGTGTTGCCCACATATGACGATTTTCTATCTGTGACAAGCACTAAGGAGCTCTGCTGGAGGAGATGCCAGAACTCAGTCTGGCCCAGGCTGCTCCCGGGACAGAGAGCAGGGAGGGGCAGGGACTCAGCCTGGACCGCCTGCCCCGGGCCAAGGGCTCAGGGCAGCCTCTCCAGATCATTTCACATGCCGTCACTTCACTGGTTCATTTCAGGGCTCGTGGCCCCACCCTGGAGCAGGGGTAGGTCCTAGGAGAGAGAGCTGACAGAAGAGGGAGAGGAGACTCAGGCCCATGTTCACACTTGGATGTCTCTGGACTGACCAGAGCCCCAAGTCATTCTCAAGCACTTGTCAATCAGGGCTGAGCCTACAAAGCCCAATCCCTGGGCCCCTGGAAGGCACCTGGTGAGCCGAGTTCTGCAGCAGAAGCCTTCTCAGGAAAAGAAGAGTTACTCCAGACAGGGCCAGCGGAGAGGCTCGGGCAGTGGGCCACCGGGAAGACTGCAGAGACAGACTTCCCTGCAGAGGCCATCAGAGAAAGGGCCCAGGGGTTTGGAGGTGGGCAGAGCCTGTGTCCAGGGCACGGTCCAGAGCCCCGCTGGGCAGACCCTCCTGCAGGAAGGATGCCCGGCGGCCCCCCACCCTGTCCTGGAGGAGGCGCCAAGGTCGGTGTCACCTCCTTCCCCCGCTGCTGCCCGTCTCTCATCACTCCGAATGAGTGGCCCTTTGTACATGAAAGGCAAGCGGGTTGCGTGTGCCTTTAATCCTCCCGACGAAAGAAACACCGGCACATGACCCCACAGGAATGCTCCACCCCGGCCCGGCGGGCAGGCAGGGGGATGGATGAGCAGATGGACGCGTGAGTGGGGGACACGGCAGATGTCCCCACACCTCCTCTGTGTCCCTTCCTGTGTTTGTGGAGCCTACCTTCTCTCCTCAGCTCTGTTCAAGGGCTCACCGGCCTGTGGGTGGCTGGGCAGCAGCCCTAGGCTCCTGGTGAGCCCCATCGATCTCAGGCAGTCAGAGACACGGGGCCCCAGACACGGCCCACATCCTCACCCCAACCGCCACCACTTCACAAACAGGAAAACAGAGGTTCCGCCCAAGGCCACTGGGAGCCATAAGCGGCTGAGACAATAATAACCAGGGCTGTGCAAGGTGCTTGGTGATGTCCTGGGTACTCTTCATGACAGCCGTGCGAGCCAGCAACCCCACTTTACAGATGACAAAGTGAGGCACAGACAGAAGTCCGATGGCTCACTGACAGAAAGCGGCAAGGCCGGGATCCAAACTCTGGGATCCACGCTGGCAAGTTCTCCTGTTCCCCTGCTGGAACCCGGGTCTCCTCCCTCCCGGCCTGCCCCTCCCTTGGCACCCTGAGGCCTCTCTGAGTCCCCACCTAGAGGCTCTGCAAAGGGTCAGCCTGAGCGCTGGCAATTCACCCTGTCTTCCCGCCGCAGAGTGCCGCCCCAGCTCTGGGCCTGGCCAGAGAACTCCTGAGTCAAGGGAGTTCCCTGGCCTGTCCTCAGGCTCCCTAGAGACCCAGGGTGAGTGAGAGAACTGGAGGACCCCCACTGCCTTGGGGGCTCCAGGGTGCCTCCACTGGGTGTTCAGAGGGCTCCACCTGCACCAGCAGAAGGTCCGGGGCCGCCCCTCCCCGACAGAGACGCCGCTGCTCCAGGAGGCCGTGGCTGATCACACCCTGGCCAGCCGGGTCCTCCTCGCTTCTGGTCCTATTCAAGCGCCCCACCGCCCCACCCCTGACACCACCAGGTAACCTCACCTATTCTTCCTCCTTTGGGCCTAACAGTACTCACCACATCTGGCAGCTGCTGCCCTGAATGAGGAGGGGTCTCAAGAGGCACCAACTCACCACCCCCACCGCCTGACACGGGGCATTTTAACAAGCTGTCTGAAGACACGCCATCTCACAAATCATATGCTTCTCCCTGGGCTCCAGTGACCACAAAATGCCATGTATGAAACAGCCCCAAGCATTGAGTCTTTCCAGTCTGCGGGGGTCCTCCATTCCCCACCACACACCCCCCTCCTAGATGGGGACAATCCAGGAACCCCATTCTCCTTCCTATAGGCCACTCCCCACCACTGCTGCACCCCACCCCCACCCCTCCACCACCACTCAGGCAAGGCTCCGAAGTCAGAGATGCGTCTGACTCACTTGGTTCTGATGCAGAGCTCAAGGGGAGGGACGAGGCCGTTGTCTCTGTCCTCAGGGACGGTCTGGGTGGTGTCTGGGGAGGGAGGGAGAGAGAGAGGCACAAGGTCACCAGCCAGGCCCGGGCTCACCTGAGGTCAGCATCGACAACCCTACTCCTCGGACCTGACTCCTCGGGCAGCACCGCTCTTCTCTCATGTGGACCCTCCCTGGTTCCTGCCTGTCAGCTCTGACCCAGATACCACAGAACCCACTCACTGGCTTCCCATCTCCAGACTCTACCCCACCCTCCTGCTCCACTTCAGCTACCAGAATAGTTCTTTCCAAAAACATATCTCATCCCATCACTCCCCTTGCTCCAAAACCTTCCATGACTCCCCTCTGCCTGGAGAATAAAAGCCCAAACTTGCTGGCACGATGCTCTTTCCTATGTAGCCTCCACCGCATCTTCCATCCTTTAAGCCCACCATCTCTCAAGGCCCAGTGCTGGCCCCCTCCTGCAGGAGGCCCTGCTCTTACTTGCCCTCTGATCCCCCAGTCCCCACAGTCGAGTCTGCATTGTTCTCTGCCTGCCCTGAGTGGGCGTGCTAAGGTCGGCGTCCCCAACCAGTCTGAAGGCTCCCCGGTCGCACAGGATGGGTGGGGAGGTGTCGCACCGATGGTCAGCCGGATCTGCTCCTGCTGGTTGGCCAGGCCATCGTAGTAGTACAGGTCGAAGAGCCGCTCGGTCCTCCAATCTCGCAGCAGCTCAAGCTGCTGGCTGAAGAGGACGCTGAAATGGCTCTCACTGCATACCACCCAGATGGGGAACCTCGGGGTCTTCAGAAAGCAACCTACCTGGACAACGGAGAGGGGAGCAGATGGAGATACCTGATGCAATGTGCCTCCCCGGGAAGCAGGTTCGAGCATCTTCTGTCCAACCCCAGGCCTAGGCTGACCTCAACAAGGCCCTGTGGGGGGTCCCGGCCTGTGTATGCTGCTCACTGACACAGGGCTGTCCCTGCCCACTGAGCCCATCACTCCCAGGGCCTTTGCCCCACAGACAGTCATAGGGAGATACCCCAGCCTGAAAGGCAGGTGTCACCCTCCCCTCATCTCCAGCAGCAAGCTGGCATGTGGTGCTGCCCATCCTGCCACAAAAGCCCCCTGCATGTCCAGCCCCTCTGCCCCCATCAATGACCTCCTAACCGGCTCTTCCTATACCCTCCCCTCCCCAGCTGCAGCCACACAGGGCCTCTCACCAGTCCTCAAACTAATCCAGCAGGGCAAGCCTCATGCCTGCGCCCTGTCCATGAGTACACCTCCCTTCTCCTTCAGGTCCCGCATCATCCGGACGACCCAGTCAGAGAGCACGCATCATGTCCCCCTTCTGGCTCCCGGGGTGAGGATAGGAACTAGGTACCAAGTACCCACCCTCCTCTGCCACAGCACATCCCTCTGCCCTACGACAGCGTGTCTGCCTGCCTCTCGCATGGACCATATACCCTTATCAGCAGTGCAGGGAGTATCAGTCAACACAAGCAAATGTTTGATAACTGAAGGTCCTGGTGATTGAAACGGAACTTGAGCTAAGAATTTAGCTTGAAGACAGGTGGGGCTGGAGCCAGGGGGAGAAGGGAAGGAGGGCCTCTGGGCGATCATCAGTGGGTGATGCCAGGACAGATGTCCAGAGACCTTCAGGGAACAGCAGGCATCAGGGAAAAGCAGGGAAGGGGAGAATAATGGTGGAAGTTCCTGAGGAGGAAGTCCTTTGGAAAGTCCCCAGCAGAGGACCTTCATGGAGGAGGAGTGCTGCGGGCAAGGCAGATGCCTGGGATCAACATCAGGGCCCTCCTGTTGCTGGATCTGCAAAGGGGAGGGGTGGGGCCCAGCCCCCACCCCACTCAGATGCGTGGCTGGCCTGCCCTTGGTGGCCAGACTTCGACACACTCTCTCCCTGTCACCTGTGATTCCCAACCCTGGGCCCTGGCTGCTTCAGTTCTGTACGTGCAGTGGGCCAGGCTTGATTCGGCCTAATCCCCACCAGCCCCGGGGTGATGTTTGCACACTCAGGTATTTACAGCCGCAGCCTGTGGATTAAGGAAAGAATGGGAATTATTTTTCCAGTGGGGAGATGGGCATACTTTCTCTGGGGCCTGTCCCAGAAGACTGGGCCTCCCATAGCCCACCTGGAGCTGGTATGTCTAGGCCAGAGAGGCTGTGCTCTGGGGAAATGCTTGCTTGTGAACCTTCAACAGAGGGTAGCAGGGTGAACTTCACGAAGTCTTCACTTTCTCATTATCCAAGCACCCTGCCCACTCCCTACTTGGCCCTGACCCCAGCCCCCTGGGAACAGTAAAGTGTGACGACAGAGCTCCCTCCTTGGTGAGGGGGGCAGGGAATTCGTTGTCTTAAGGGACATGGCTGGACGTGCCTAAAGCCCACTGCAAACTTGGCTTCCGTTCCAGTTAAAAGAGGCTTTTCTGGTGAGGGCATCACCTCGAACAGGGAGCCCTGCAGACTGGGAAGCCAGTGCTCACTCCCTGCAAGCAAGAGTGCCGTGCAGCTTCCAGGAACCGGCGTCTGCACAATCAGCCACCTTGAATTTTCCAGCAGAGGGACAAAAGGGCAGCTTGCCATCTAAGCAATGGTCAAAAGATTAAGGGCAAAAAAAAGCTGCCCGGGGAATTTATAAATGAGTTTTCTCATTCAGGAGCCCCTTCCAATTGGGTGACTTTTTTCCAAAGACGAAATTCGCTTCCTGTGGATTCTAGGGTAGCTGACCAGAGGCCTGGGGCGAGGAAGGAGGGTGGGGGCACATTTCCTGTCCCCCGCACGGCCCCAGGCTTTCTCCTAGTGAGTGAATGTGCAGCACAATCATTAGGGATTACAGTTGACCCTTGAGCAACGTGGTCTTGAACCGTGGGTCTACGCATACGTGGGTATTTTTCGATAGTAACTACTATAGTATTACATGGCTGCTTGACTCTGGATGCAGAGGAATGGCGGATGTGGAGGCCTTATGACGAATTATACGCACATTAACCCCTGAGTGGCTCAAGGGTCAACTTGTATTTTTAAATGGATTCTTGCATCTTTTGCAGGACAGAGGTGTGTGAATGCCTCCAACCCATTCTCGGACTGCCAGCTTTAAAGCCCTCATCTAAAAGGGCCAACATTTGACTTCAGGCAAAGTGACAGTCCGCCGTCTCCAAGGATTGCATTCTTTCAACATGACTGATACTTCAGTCCCAGGGATCAGTGGTGAAGGAGCCCAGAACAGCCTGCCTTTGTGGGGCTACCCACAAATGAGGTGGAAACAGTAAACAAATGACCACACAGACACATCCGCACCAGCTGCCACTGAGTCTAAGATGCCGTCAGAGTCGCCATTAGTTGCGTGTCACTAAGAGAGAACGCAGGCTGGCAATCAAGGCCAACACATCATCAACCGGCACTGTCCATCGACGTCCCTGAAGTGTTCAAAGGTGGGGCAAGTCTGCATCTCAAGAGCAATGAAGTGGGGTACGTGAAACCAAGAGGGGGCCTGTGAAGGCAAGTACTAAGATTATTGTGATGGAGAATGACAAGGTGGGCAGGGGACCACAAGAGGACACCTCTGCTGAGATAAGAGTGATGAGGTTAGGAAAGGCTTCCTCTGAGAAGTGACAGTGAAGTCAAAACACGAAGAGTGGGAAAAGCGGGGACAGGATGTAGGGCCTTATGGATCAAGGGAAGGTCTGGACTATATAGTCTCTGTATTAGCTTGCTAGAGTTGAGTAACAAAGTTCCACAGACTGAGCAGCTCAAACAACAGAAATTAATTTTCTCACAATTCCGAAGGCTGGCGGTCCCAGGTCAAGATGTCAATGGAGTTGGTCTCTCCTGAGGCCCCCTCCTTGGCACGAAGATGGACAGCTTCTCCCTGTGTCTTCAAGTGGTCTGCCCTCAGTGTGTGCCCATGTCCCAACCTCTTCTTATAAGGACACCAGTCAGTTGGATTTGGGCCCAACCATCAGACTTCTTTCCCCTTTGCTACCTCTTTGATGGCCCTATCTCCAAGCATAGTCACATTCCAAGGCACTGCCAGCTAGGACTTCAACAAATTAGTGCTGTGTTGAGGATTCGGGAGAAGACACGATTCAGCCCACAACAGTTTCAGAGGACTGGGAACCCATGGAAGGCTCTTAAGCAATGGAACAATGTGATCGATCTACTCTTTTAAAGATCACACTGGCTTCAGAGAAGGAGCCCGATTGGAAGGAGGTGGGGACAGGAGCCAGAGGCCAGCTGGGCTGACACAGGTGTTCAGACCAGCAAGGCTGGTGGCTCAGACAGGGTTGAAAGAGGACTTGAGAAACAACTTAGGGTGGGCGCCCCGTGACCTCTTGATGGACTGGATGCACTCTTGGCAAGCAACTGGGCAGATGGTGCTGTTTGTGGAGCTGGACAAAGGGGAGGGGGGTGGTGCTTGTAGATCTCCCCCTGCCAAGCTCAGTCTTTGCCCAGGTCCCTCCAAGAAGGCAAGCAATGAACGTGACTTACAGGTCATGGGGAAGCCCTTAAGTGAAATTCCCTGTGCCATGCTTTCCTCCCTGGCCGGTCAGTCCCCCATCACCACAGCCACCGGGAGCCAGGAGGAGCTGGTCTTCCCAGTGCAGCCTAGCCTTCACATTGAGCCTGGGGATGGAGGCAGTAAGGGGATGTCAGATGGGCAAGGCCAGTCCAGTTGGCCATGGAGAACAAATTAGGTTCCACAGGACACAGCCAGGCTGGAGTGGGAAGGGTAGGGGCTCGTTACTTATGGCAGGGGTGCATTTTTTTGGCCCAGAGTTGTCTCTGCTTCTCCCAGGGCACAGGAGGAGTGTGGGTCACCTGACAGGACCTATCACCCCCCACAGACTCGTGAGGGCTCAGAACTCTGGCTCCCAGCCAGAGGCTGCACTGAGAAGCCTGGGGATGGGCTGTGAGTGAAGGCAGGCCTGGCTCTGCCATCTACATGAAAGAAAGGCTTCAGCCTTATCGGAATAGCTTGGCTGTGGACATCATTCCTAGGTTGCTCCAAACACCAGATCTTCCCCATAACAACATCTGGGCTGCCTGGTGGAAAAAGACCAGGCCAGGCTGAGTGGGGGCCCTGGCTCTGGGTCCAGGTCTGGGCCTGCATGCTAAACCTCCTTGGATTCCTTCTGCTTGATGTGGCTAATCATGAGTTCTCTGGGGAACTCAGAACCAAAAGGATGGAGGGTGGAGTTACAGGCGATGAAAACACTCTGGTCAACTGCCAGGCCTCAACCTTCTTCTTCAGATGCCTGGTCCTCAGAGAGCTCTGGGGAGAAGGAGAGAGGCCCAGGGTTCCTTCTTTAGCAAGGTTGCTGTCCCAAGGCAGAGGAGCAAACCACCCCTTGTTTCAGGGAAAGAGAGCACCCGTCTCCAACCAAATAAACAGTGGGAGCTGGGGTGGGAGTTCCATGTGGATTTGAGGATTCGGATCATTGTGGATCTAAATTTTCGCAATCAGCATTTTACTCCAAGGAAAGGATGACGCCCAACTCGTGTTCCTCTCAATTATCCCCAACAAGCCAAAGGAAAATAGTTTACATTTTGACCAACACCCTCCACACAAAAGGGAGATCAGGGCTCCTAGTAAGCCTTGGGATTCTGTGAGCCTGGTCAAGATTACCTCTCAGCCCATGGAATTTCAGGTGAATGCCTGCAGAGCCCACACAAGGTCCAAGGCTCAGGGTGCCTGGTGCGTCTCATGGGCCATGTGGCTGAACTCCTGAGTGCTTTCCTGACATCAGCACATCTGAGAGTGAGTCACTCATTCTTTACTCCTCAAGTCTTTGGAACCCATAGGGTTGCTTCCTGTCTGTGGGGGTGGGGGTCACCCTGAGAGGGGATCTGGGGATGAGGCCACCCAAACAGTGGTGTTCAATGGAGACAGCACACTTGAACATGTGATCACGCAGGAAGACCATGATGAAACTGAACTACCCCACATCCCATCCACCTAGCATGCTCTGAGCATCCCTTTGGCTCCGTCTCTGCATCCTTGGTTCTGAGGATATAAGATCTATGAGGCCTCATCCTGACCCTCCAAGAACCTCTGCGAGGCTGGTCACTGAAGAAAGACCTCCTGCTTCTCCCCCAGGACAACTCTTTCACGAAATCGACCACAGAACAATTCTTCCCTGAAGACATGAAGTCTGAGACTCAGAGAAGGCTTGGCAGCAGGCAGGGACAAGAACACAGGTCCCAGTGGTCCTCTGCCCATGTTGCCAGAGATACTGTCACCCTGCCCTCTGCCCAGCTTCACCTGGGGGCCACATCCTTTCTAAGATTCCAGCTGTAGTGAGAGGGGAGGTAGAGGGACCAAAACGCTTGCAAACAGACTGAGTGAGACCTAGTATGATTGAACTGTGCCCCCTCAAAAAAAGATCTGCTCAAGTTCTAGCCCCCTGTACCTCAGCATGTGGCTTTATTGGGAAACAGGACTGCTATAGGTCACTTAGCTAGGATGAGGTTAGTGGAGTAGGGCGGGCCCGCAATCCACATGGCTGTCTCCTTAGAAGGAGACGCTGAGGGAGGAGACGGCCGCGTGACACTGGAGGGAGAGATTGTAGTGACACCTCTACCAGCCAAGGGTCACCAGGGATCGCTGGAAAACATCAGACACTATACGGGACGAGGAAGGATTCTCCTTGTGGATTTCAGGAGGAGCGTGGCCCTGCCAACACCTTGACTATGGACTTGTGTTAGGAGAACTTATCCTCCAGAGCCATGAAACACCACATTCTGAGGTTTTGAGCTGCCTAGCTTGTGAGGCTTTGTTGAGACAGCTCTAGGAAGCTAACACAGGGCCCAGGACTTCAGATCCTGATTACTGGAGAAGACCCCCTAGCCAACACAGACACACACGACAACTGTGGCTGTTCTGACGCACAATCACGCTACAAATCTCCTGAAGTCCCTTTCCGGTGTCTGCTGGCTGTGGGCGTGAGCCCTGGATGGCAGGGAAGCCGCACTTTCCCTGGAGCCTCTGTGACTGAGACTAGACCCCACCCTCCTTCTCCTCCCTCCTTCCTGCGGGTCCCCAGGAGCTAGGCTCCTGGGTGTCCGGGGCCCCGAGTGCTCTGAGGGTACCTGGCACACGTTGTAGTGCTCAAAGAGGGACAGGAAGCCTATGTCGCTGCGTGCGGAGATGCCTTTGAGGAGCGTGATGTTCCCATCCCCAGAATCCAGCTCCACCACGTCGTTGAAAACATTGGACACGGCCTTCCCAGTCAGGAGCAGATTGACAAGTTCCTGTTGATGAGAGAAAGGGGAAAGGCTTGTCAAGGTGAAGCAGGGAACAAGAGAAAAGGGGCGAGAAGGGAGGAAGAAAGCAAGGAGAACGAGAGCCGGATGTCAGAGGGGCCGCACCCAGCCCTCCCCCCAGCCTCAGGGAAGCTGCCAGCTCTGCTCATCAAAGCGACTCTGGGAACTCATCTGTCTTTACCCGACAAGCAGTCACTGAGCATCAGCTGCACCCGGGACCCCGCTGGGGGTCGGGGGGCGGTGTTCCTGATGGAGGGAAAGAGTGGCTCCTGACCTCGGGCGTCCGGGTCTAGAGCAGGGAGGATCAGGTATGGCCCTGCATGCCTGAAGAACAATGTAGGAAGTGACCAGAGCCGTAAAAAATGTGTGCATAGAGCACTCGTGGCCCACACGGACGCGGGGCCACATGACTGAGTCAGAGACGCTTTGTGGAGAAGCGACATTTGGGTGGGTCCTGAAGTGTTGGACTTTCTTTTCTTAATAAGCTTTTTTATTTTGAAATAATTTTAGAGAGTCAAAAGAAATGGTAAAAATAGCACAGAGGGTTCCTGTGTACCCTTCGCCCAGCTTCCCCCACAGATAACATCTTGCGTAACCAGAGCATGTTCTCAATGTCAGGAAGCTGACAGTGGGGAGACACCAGAAACTCAGATCCAGGCTGTACCAGGATTTCATCAGGGAGGGCAGGGTCTTCCAGGGAGGAGGGAGGGAGAGGCCAGCAGAGGCGGGGAGGTGGGGGCAGGCGGCCCCAGCCTGGCTCCTGCTCTGTCTGGCCTGTCGCAGCATGGCCCTGGGGCTCACCTGCTGCTGTGCACGGGACAGGCCGACGCGCCCACCAGCCCCAGAACCACCAGACTAGTGGAGCAGTGACTCTCTGACCATCGCCCTCAGTCAGCGCCTCCTGAGCCAGGGCGGCTGCAAGGGCCCTTCCCTGAGCAGAGCATCCAGGGGTCCAGCCTCCTGTTAGGAATGGGAATCGGGCTCTCAGCTGGGAGAGGATTTGCCCAGGCCACGCAGCCGCTTAGCGACAGAGCTGGACTCCCACCCTCACTCTCTGGCTCCCTTTCCGGCGTCCCTTCCCTCTCCCCTCACTCTTTACCCCTCAGGGGCCCATCTGGCCAGCCAGTGATTCAAGATGAAGGGCAACCTTTAAGTATCTGCTGCACCACTAAGGAAGGTTGCATGAGCCCAGCCTTAGCGCTGGGGCAGGACCTTCTGTCTAACCTACCTCCTGCCAGGGCTGCTGCGTGTCTGAGGCCAGCCCGCAGGAATCTCCCTGGCGGTGCATGGGAACAGCCCTAAGTGCCCTTGCCCATCATCAACTCTGGAGGGCAGAGTTCACAGAAGTGTTTTCCCCTGAACTGTGAGAGCAATGCGCAAGTTAATAAATCTCTCCGTCAACAGCGGTGTCCCTGGCCCAGAGGCAGTAAAAGAGGCCCCTCTGATGGCCGCAGAGGGACCATTATTGAAGGGAGACGCCGAGGGGGCCTCATTGTGTTCTTGCAGAGGAAGCGAGAAGGAATTCGGAGGAAATGTCTGCTCTGAGATACTGCACCTTGGGGGTAGTGGCTGCCGAAGAAAGGCACAGCCTTCTGCAGACGCATTCAAGTGTTCCCAAATGGTTTTCAAGGGGAAGAACAGGTCCTGACCCCTATGTGAGGGGTATCCCAAAACCTTCCTCAGAGCAGGAAGTCTTCTCAAAATGAGAAGTGGTGACAGGCCGCTCCTTGACCCTAGTCTCAAAAATCACACAGTGGCAAAGCTTAGTGGTCACCTGGCTTCTCACAACTCAAAGTGTCATCTGTGGACCAGCAGCATCACCCTTCCTGGAAGCCTGTGAGAAATTCTAAACCTCAGACCCCAGTCCAGGCCTGCTGAATCTGAACTGACTCTTCAACAAGATTTTGCAGGATTCATGTGCACATCCAAGTTCAAAAAGCACTAACCTAGGGATTTCCCTGGTGGTCCAGTGGCTAAGAATCCACCTTCCAAAGTAGGAGGCTTGGGTTCAATCCCTGGTTGGGGAACTAAGATCCCATATGCCACGGGGTACCTAAGCTTATACACCTTAACTAAAGAGCCTGTGCACCACACCTGAGATCTGATGCAGCGAGGGGAAGAAAATTGTCCCAGCCCACGCCACAAGTGAAACTCCCAACACAGCTCAGAATTCGGCTCAGAATATAGCTCTGTGCTATATCCTCTGTATGCTACTTAAGTGACCTCCCCTGGGTGGCACTGCTCTCTGCCTGCGTGGGGAAGCTCCCACAGGGAGAACAGGCACCCCGAGTGGGCTGGACCACTCCCAGTGGTCGCTCAGCCTGAAACCTTTCTCTGGGGGCTGGGCAACAGCCAACCTCACATGTCCTTGGGTGCCTGAGACAAACCACAGGCCCTGAACTAGCCCTTGCATGGTGCCCAAGTCTGTTTTCAGGACTGGCATGTGTGAGCCAGGACCCCTAGACAGCTGGGTCCTTTGCGGGCCCAGCAGCCAGAGGAGCTCCACCTAGCCCAGTCTGTGCTACACACGCTACCCCCAGAGGCACTGAGGGTCAGGTTTAACCATGGCCAGGCAGCCACTCAGGGAGGCCTTCCCTTGCAGAGAAAAGCTCAGGCAGAAGTCAGGTGTAGCATTTGGCTCCCAGTCCTGACGCCTGATGACAGGATGTTAAATTTATTTTTATTTATTTTTTGGCCGCATCTTGCTGCATGTGGGATCTTAGTTCCTCAACCAGGGATTAGACCCTGTGACCCCTGCAGTGGAAGAGTGGATTCTCAACCACTGGACTTCCAGGGAAATGTTTGCCATGATAGGATCTTAAATAGATCCTTTTCCTTGCATCACCAGGAGACTGGGAGGATTGAAGACAAGCAGTTGTGCTAAGAGAGCCCTGCTCTCCACCAGGCCCCTGGAGGGCCCCTCTGTGAAGATGCAGAGAAGAGGGTGGTCCTAAAGACAATATCCTGTACAAATGCAGGGGGCCAGGGCTGTCATAGCCACAGCTGGACCTGGGCCCCTCATCCATGCTGGGTCTCCAGGCTGGGCAGTGCTTGGGTCTGTCTCTTTGGCACCTCCTGCAGCTCCAGGCACACATATTGAGCACAGCAAAGCCCAGACCAGAAGCTAACCCGAGTTCCCTTTCTAGGTCTCTGTGATGAGGAAGCCCAGCAGAATCTGAAAGCTGCTCGGGGAGAGCTAGCAGGAGCAAAAACAGAAAGGAAGAAGAAAGGAAAGATGTGCTAGGCTGCCCCACCCTACCACACCCTACCCACTGACCTGCGTGCAGTATCCATGTGCTCCAATCAGGTGGCTGGTGGGGACGTCAAAGTCCTGGCGGACGCTGGAGAGCAAGAAGAAAGGGCTGTTAGCATGTCTCTGCCTGACTCGGGCTGCCAGGCAAACCTCAAGGGTGGCTGGGGCTCCCCTGGGCTCCAGGCTGAGGCCCAGGACTCTGGCTTTGTCAGGAACCCGAGTTTCTGAGCTCTGTGCCCACCCTGGGGCCGGAGCCTGGGACTCAACTCTGCTCTGGGCAACGGCCTCCACTCTGGCTTCATCAGGCCCTTTGTGGACAACCAGAGGTTGGTGATAGAAGCATGCCACGGCAGAAAGGGCCCTGGGTTCAGAATCCACGCCCTGCATTCACACTCCGTCACTTACTTGTGGTGGGGGCTGGACATCCTCAGCCCTGTCCTCAGAGTACAAGTCAGTTAAATAGGAGGAATGGCCTCAAATGCCTCCTTGAGTCCAAAAACAATAGCTACCGCCACCTGGGCACAAACACTGTATCAGGCTGAGTATAATCATTGTTTCCCAAATCTTGAAAGAAAACCAAGTCTCCAAGAACCGACTTGTCCAAGACACTCAGCTCATGGGTGATGGGGCTGGAGAGGGATCTAGCCGACAGTCTCAGAGGCCTGTGTTCCCCTCGCCCCACGTCACCCCTGTGGCTCCACCTTTGGAATTGGTGCCCCCTCAAAGGCACAAGGTGAAAAGCAACTTTGCCAAAATAAACCCATCAAACTGAAAGGAAGAGGTTTATAGGACTGTATGCTATCGGGGGCCAGAGCAATGCAGAGTGTCCTGTCAGCGGTGGCCCTATCACATGTGAAGTCAGTACTAGGAGGCAAGCCCCTTGCCCCTAAATCTCAAAACCATCGCACTGTATGGAAAGCTCACCATGAAGACAGTACTCCTTTTACACCAAAGTAAATCCCTCAGGACACAAAGCATTGTTGCTGAACAGAGCTGTGGGATGGGCAGTAAGAAAGGAGATCCCCTCCACAGACTGCACTTATAGAGGACAGCATTTCAAACCTCCAGCCACAGGGGGAAATGGCAATTACTATATTTTATAGACATGGAAGGGCTTCCCAGGTGGCGCTAGTGGTAAAGAATCCACCTGCCAATGCAGGAGACGTGAGAGATGTAGGTTTGATCCCTGGGTCAGGAAGATCTCCTGGAGTAGGAAATGCCAACCTGCTCTAGTAGTCTTGCCTGGAAAATTCCTGGACAGAGGAGCCTGGCGGGCTACAGTCCATGGGGCTGTAAAGAGTCAGACATGACTGAGCTTTTATAGACGTGGAAAGAAGCCCAGAGGTTAACACTGGGGGTAGGGGTCTTATGTGAGGCCAGGGAGCTGGCTCCCCCTATAGCTGCCCACCCAGCACGGGCCATGGCCTGGCCTGCCTCCTCCATCCCCGCCCCAAAGAGAGTGCCAAGAGGTGGCCCAGAGGTGGGAAGAGCCAAGTAATCATGACGTTTGTTTTTCCTTACAGTGGAAGAGAAGAAAAATCTGGCCTCAGTTTCATGCTTTAAATCGAAGACCTGTCATAAGTCCATAAACCTAAAACCTACACCCTGGTTCCACCATAGAAACCCCAGCTCCACGACTCCACAAGAGGAACCCTTTCTTGTGGTTTTCACTAATTGTGGTCAAACGGGGATGGTCCATCGTCCACACGGCCCTGGGTTAGCACTGCAGGGCCCAGCTGAAAACCACTGAGGTGGGGGTCCTTCAGAAGGGCCCTGGAGGCTGGCCCACCAGACATGGCCCAGCAGGCCTGGGAAAGAGTCAGCTGAGGGGATGGGGGGACAAATGGCCGAGGGTGGCGTGCAGCGGGTGCTGGCTCGAGCAGAATTGATGGAAATACTCCTCGTGGCATACCCAGGCATCTTCTGAAGGGAAGAAAATAACCTCAGAGGGGCCCTGGGTAGACTGATAAGCATCGCTGGCCCAGAGCCGCTCCGAGGCTTTCAGAAGCAGTATGATCTTCATAATCTCACAGTCTCATGTTCACCCAGAAGGGCTGAGCGCCTGCGTCAGCTGAGAGCAGAGAGACGGGCAGAGAGGACAATGGGAGGAAATGGTAATTGCATCCTTAGGTGCAAACATGATGGGAAATTCAGAAGTAGACTTAGATATTAAAAGGGAGGAACATCTGTATTTCATATCAGGGCATTTGGGAGACGCCAAGGAGCAGCTTATGGCTTAAAAGATTTACAACTTTGGCAAATCTAGATGCCCAGACCTCCCTCCAGGGGAAATCCCTGGAGAGCTGAATGTGAGGAGTCTCAGAGCAAAGAAACAGCAGCTTCTGCTCTGCCCAGAGATGAAGCAATTCACATGGCAGGGCCAGCACCACGCCTGAGTTCTAGCCCTCACTCACTGTGGGGCCACAGACCTCCCCTCTCTGGGTCTCAGTCTCCCCTTTTGTAACATGAGGAGCTTTGCGCAAGGCCAGGCAGTGTCCCAGGAGTAGGGGCTGAATCAGTTGGGGGGTGGGGGGGGAGGCAGTTGCTGCAGGGCTCTAGGGTCCCTACCTTCTGAGCTTCTGAGCTTCAAGTTGCAATGGGCCCTCCCCTAAGACTGACCACCATTCCAGTCTAATGAGCAGGTTATTACTTCCATGTTTCTCCTGGGGGCTAGACAACACCGGACCCAGGGGAGTTCTGCAGAGCCCGAGGACCCGGGCACCAGACTGGGTGACAGGAGCCAAGAGGAATCAGGGCCTGATGAAGTCTGTCCCCTGAGACTGTCCTGTACTGGGGACCCCCTCAAGGAACAGGAACTTGCCTGGATTTTAGATTGCAGGAAGCACAGAGTGGTGGGAGCCTGAGCGGACCTGCCCAAAGCATGGAAACTTACGAGGAGGGGCTTGGCCCTAACTGCCCTGCCCCCAACCTCCTCAGCATTCTGGAAGCCAAGGGCCAGAACCTGGATCAATGGTCTGGGGTGATGGCCCAACCCCTNAGAGATGCAGCAAATGGGAGCGCACTTTGGGGACCGGCTCAGCCTAGAGGCTATTTTCCAGGGTCTTCAGATCAGAGAAATACAGAGGGGAACAGGCTGGCAAGGCCCAGGAGTCTTCCCTGGTGGGTTACAGCCCCCAGGGCTCCCTAGGGACGGGGTCCCTGGATCTGACACCCTCTCAACTGGGGCCATGCGGAGGGCTGGCCCTCTCCCAGGGCAGGGCGCCCAGCACATCAGGGCGACTCTCTGGGCTCCCCCTGACCTGGATCACAGGGCAGGGGTCTAGGAGGACACAGACATGGTCCTTCAGCCCAGACCGCCTGCATGAGAAGACGATTTCCCCAATGACGAGAAGGCACACAGCCAGCTCGCCCGCAGCCTGGCCCGCCCGTAGCCCAGCCCGCCCGCAGCCCGGCCGGCCCGCCCGCGGTAGAACAGTGGCGACACGGCCCTGGGAAGCACTTACAGTGTGACCACGGCTCTCTCACGGCCCCCAGCCCTCCACACGATGTCTGCAATGGCCAGGGCCAGGCAACGGGTCCTGCGAGCGTTTGAAGGCTGCAGCCTGAAGACAGAAAGGGAAACGTGCTTAGGCCTTTAGTGGCAGAAGTTAGAGACGCCACAGCCGTGAGGCAGAGGACCTGTCCTTTCCTCTGCCATCCAGAGGACTCAGACAGAACCTGGGACCGGGGCCTCCGCAGATGAGGACCAAGAAAAGAGCCGAGAGGAAGGGAGCCCCGGCAGGGCTGGAGAAGGAGCAGGCTGAGAAAATCACCCACGGGAGCAAAGGGGCTTCTGGAGACTTGGCAGGGCCCAGAGGTGTCTGCAAGAAAAGCCTGCGAGTTCTGACAGAGCCCTGGAGACTGGGCCCAGAACTGCTGCCGCCCCACGCAGAGGCACAGCCCTGACCCACCCCAGCTGGGCCAGTCCTGACCCCCAGGCCCCGGAGACAGCGGCTCATGCAAGCAAAGAGGTGCCCTGTGCTCCTCCAGCTGATAGGCGATGAGACCCAAAGTGTGGACAGGAAGTGGCCTAACTTGCTGATTACTTAGACACGGGATGTGGAGATGTGGGAAAGGAAGGATTAATCATGACTGCAGGGTTTGGGGTGAGTGTATGGTGGAGCTGGAATGTGGGCACAGGGTGGGGAGTGGGGAGACAGGAGATACATGCAAGACCTCCCCCTGAGGGACCCCCATGCCCACCCCCCACCCCCAGGTGAAGCTGTCGCTCTAAAGCCCAGGAGAGCAGTTTGGGTTGAGTAGAGGTTTATGGACCACCAGCCTGTGAGGTGTCCTGGGCACTCTAAGTGGCAATGATTTCCCAGAGAGAGGATGAACCAGGCAGAGGCGGGGCCAATGCTGCAGCCTGGTGGAACTCCAGTATATGAGGGAGGTGGGGAGGGAGGCAGAAAGGGCAGATCTCAGAGAAGGGGCAGTACTATCTTAGGACCAAAAGGGTTTAAGAAGGATAGGTAGTCAGTGGTGTCAACAATGGCAGAGAGATCTCTGGTGGTGCTGGTGGTAAAGAACCCGCCTGCCAATGCAGGAGACGTGAGAGATGTGGGTTCCACCCCTGGGTCGGGAAGACCCTTTGGAGAAGGAAATGGCAACCCACTCAAGTATTCTTGCCTGGAGAATCCCACAGACAGAGGAGCCCGGTGGGCTACCGTCCACAGCGTTGTAAAGAGTTAGACGTGACTGAAGTCACTTACACACACACAAGAGGCCCCTAGTGCATGAAGTCAATAAGGGAGAGGGAGCAGCAGTCAAATACAGACGCTCTTTCTGTTTCCAGGGCTCCACAGAGCTGTGCTTCTTGCCCAGCCCTGGATCCTGGGCTAAATTCCTACAGAGGCAGGCTGAGTGTCTGAGTGTTCCGCTACGGAAGGAACAAAAGGGGCTTGATGCCGGGGCTCCCATGAGTGAGGCAGTTCCCATGCGTTCAGTTACCAAGTACCCTAGGCTCCAGGCTGAGCTGTTGGGAGGAAACTGCTGTTTGTACTTCCTCCCCAGGGTAGGAAAGGAGAACCTGGAGACCAGGACACAGGTCACCATGGGGGCAGCACATGCTCACAACCTAGAACCTGGGACACAGAGCCGGCCGTCTGCACCTAGGCTGTTGCGGTGCCGTGTCTTTAAAGGGGGAGGCGATGTGACATACGGTCCCTCCACGTCCCACTTCCTAAACCGGCCACAGCACTCGTACCTCCTGCATCATGTTGGGCGATTTACATGAGAAGATGTGTGTCAGGTCCACGGCCGGTGCCTGGCGTGTGGANCCGTCTGCACCTAGGCTGTTGCGGTGCCGTGTCTTTAAAGGGGGAGGCGATGTGACATACGGTCCCTCCACGTCCCACTTCCTAAACCGGCCACAGCACTCGTACCTCCTGCATCATGTTGGGCGATTTACATGAGAAGATGTGTGTCAGGTCCACGGCCGGTGCCTGGCGTGTGGAGGATGCTTGTTAAAGGGCACCTTTTGCTTGTTGTCTTTATGGAAGTGTCCCCACTTGACACGTGGCTGTGGCCAAAGAGTTGAGAGGACAGTGAGCCCCCGACATCTGGTGTGAAAGTGACGACAAGCCACCGACACCAGGCAATCTTTCAGTGAGACAAGCGAGCGCTCAACCACTTGAGAAATGAGACTCAGAGTGCCTGGGGTGTCTGCAGCCTCAGGAAGCCTGCCTGCTCCTCTGGAAACAGTTACTCCACACCATCAGCACCTGACACTTGGGAAGCACTGGCTGCGGGCCACTGTCAACTACGAAAACGAAGGTGAGGAAACATCGCTCTGGGACTCAGGAGCGGCCGCCAAGGACCACAGAGGGACGGGAACACAGGGCCTGTCAGACAAAGGAGAAAGGGCTGGACATTCATCCCTCTGGAATCAGAGCCCATGGATGTGGGCTCCACCACCCCCACAGCTCCTGCTTCCGGCCCTGCCCCCATCCAGGTGACAGTCAGCCACGGCAGTCCCAGCTCCTGAGCACCCACGGTCGCCCCCTTCCTGCCCCTGCTCCTCAGCTGAGCTGGCCAGCACTGCTGCTCGCTCTGGCCCTCCCTCCAGCCCTCACTGAACATACTCACTGCAGGCTCCTCCTGCAGCACGGGTGTGGCCAGGGGGCCCCGGCCATCCCACACACACACCACACACACCCTAAATCCTGCAACACGGGCAAGGGCGCTGCAAAGTTATGCCCAGATTGTATACTCTGCCTGGAGCGTCTGTGCTGGAAAAGCCCCAAATGGAGCTACTGCGTCAGCTTCCAAACATTCACTCGCACTAACTTGCTGAAGCAGGTAACCCTTCATTGAGAGCTTCTCAGGGTGGCCACATATAAGACTTTAAAAACCAGCATATATTATAATAAGGACTCATCATGTTAGAAGCCGTTAGGAGCACCTCACACGTATTATTGCATGAATCATCAAATCCACCCTATGAAGGAGATACTATTGTTGTCCCCTTTTAAAATGGGGAAACTGAGGCACAGAGCCTAAATGATTCACCTAAGGTCACACAGTTAGTAAAAACTGGACAAAGTGAAACGACAGTGAGGGAAGCAGGAGAGGGTGGGAGGCAGAATCCGCCGTTTGGAGCCCCTGGCATCGGGCACAGCATCCCTCTGCCTCTGAGCCTGTCTCTCCTGCACCTGCAATGCCATCAAGAGACCTGGCTCCTGGGAGGGGCCTATCTTCCTGGTCTCACAGACTTTAGTTACAGACCCCCTGAATGTCCATGTTTTTGCACAAAGTCCTGGTTCTTTCCATTGGCTTCCATTTAGTCTCTCCATCCTTCCCTGGGCCTCCTCTAGCTCTTTCTTTTGAGACAAGCTTTCCAAAAGATAGCAGCATGGGGGCAAGTGCAGTGGTGGGGACTGCGTCCCATTCCTGGCTCACTCCGGGAAGCTCCTTGCCTTCACTGGCCTTCACCTCCCCAGCTGGAAATGCAAACACTGGACCAGATGTCCTGAGCATCCTCCCAGCCTTGCCCTCTGCCGTGTAACCAGCCGCAGGGTGCCCAGGGCTGTGGTGGGTGCACATGACCAGAGGAAGCGGGGAGGTGCTGTGGTGACTCACTGGGCCTCCACCTCCCTGGGGGACTCAGCCTGTGCTTGCACCTTGTTGACAAGGGCAGGGCTAAACCCTTCTTCCAACACTGACCACGAACCCAGCACCTGGCCACGCTCCTCAACCAAAAGAGGTTTCCTGGCTGCTGCTCAGTCCTGTCCAACTGTTATGCGACCCTATGGACTGTAGCCCACCAGGCTTCCCTCTCCATGGAATTCTCTAGGCAAGAGTACTAGAGTGGGTTGCCATGCCTTCCTCCAGGGGATCTTCCCCATCCAGGGGTTGAACCAGGGTTTCCTGCATTGCAGGCAGATTCTTTACTGCTAAGCCACCAGGGAAGCTTCTTTAAAAGAGTCTAATTCCTCGCAGGAGAAGTGCAGGATTTGTCTAGGGATGGCGATGGGGGTCAGGGAGGAATGCGTCCTGTGTTTGGCTTAATTACCAGGTTAAGTATTGGTCTTAATTTGGTCTTTCAGATTGAAAAGATGGCTCTCCCACCCTCATTAACTCAAAGCAGGCTTGCCTGTCCACTCTGACATGCCCGCCAGCCTGAGCCTACAGAAGAATCAGAGGAGAGCTGGCGAGCAACCGCGGGTCTTTCTTCCCCCTTTCAGGGTCACGTGCTGCCAGCGCAGGTCTGGGGACCACTGGATCTGGAATCTGAGCCTGGCTCCACTGACTAGTATCTGGAGGGGCCTTGGACAAGCGCCCCTCCTTCTCTGGGCCTCAACTTCCCCAGTCGAGAAGGGAAGTGGAGGCAGGACAGCTCCCTGGCCCATGGTGTATCCCAGGCCCTCAGGGGAACGAGGCTCTCCATTGCTTCCCACGAGCTAAGTTGGACGGCAAGGCCCCTCCTGGAGTGGAAAAACACCAAGTCCTGCCGTCCAGCTCCATCCTCCCCGAATGAGCAGAGGCCGGCTACCGGCCTGATGGAATGAGTCTTAATGAAGGCAGACAGTCCCCCAGAAAAAACACCACCGCTGCCAAGAAGCCTTTACTTCAGCATGATTTCCCTGGAGGGCGCAGTCACATCCTCGTGCAGCTTTCACAGAACCCTTTCCCCATCATTTGTTGGGCAGGCAGCAAACAGGGGGGCATCCCCACCGGGCCTGTAGACCCAGTGCAGGAAGGCCCACCAACCTCGGTCCAAAAGACCCCCAGGGGCCCAGCGCAGCAGCTGCGGATGCTGTCCCTGTCCCTGCGTGGCGTGAGGGCCTTTGTGGTATTCCTAGAGGGAACAGAGGAGCTTGCCTGCTTTTTTTTTTTTTTTTAAAGCCGGATCATTTCTGAAATCTCGGATTTCAGAGTCAAAAGGGAAGACTGAAGTTTCAAACCCAGCTCAGTGCACACAGCTTATGCAGCAACGTCAATAACCCAATCAATGTCAAGGTCATACAAAGAAATCCACGCAGCCAGAGGGGCTGGGGCTGCAAGAGGTTCCGCAGGGACGTCTAATGTCACCCTTTCCTCACACGAGGCAGCAGATCCCCAGGGGTTCACTGGACTCTTTTGCATTGATTTTTTTTTTTCCAAATTAGGAAAAAAGGGGAGGTTCTGCCCAGAAGCCCTTTGTGAACGATAGCACCTACAGAGCCGAACCTTCGTCGCTGAGAGTTTGTCTGGGGTCCAGCCCTCGGGTGTTTTAGCCCATGGCACTTAGCCTCCTGGCGCCAGCCCCTTCCTGGCCCCTCTGGCTGTCCTGGTACTCTGAGTCTCTTGCAACACAGCATGGTGTGACACACCGGGTGTCACGTAGCAAGCTTAGCTCTACCTTGGAGGCCAGGTGTGAACCTGGGCCAGCATCTTTGTCTCTGAACCTCAGTTTCCCTATTTATACCCTCGTAGGTGATCCCCAGGTCCCACCCACTTGCACAGCCCTTCATTTATGAAGGACTAGGTTGCATTTCCTTACTAAGTCGGATGTGGGCAGGACACAGATTCACAAATGGAGAAAGTGAAACCTTGCTGGCCCACGGGCTGTGATCCAGGTCTCTGGCTAGTCCAGTACTCTCTTTAGCAGCCCCCATCCTGAAACAGGCTAAGCCCAGGCACTGCCCCAGCCTCAGCACAGGCACCGACAGGGTGCACCGACACCCACTTGGCACAGACAACTTTCTGAGGCCTCTGATATGGAGGGCCTCACTGCTGCAAGCAAACCCTGACCTTCACCCTTCCATCCCTCTGCTGCGAGCTTCAAGCCCCAGCCCCACACTCCCCTGGCCTTTGCTTGACCTAAGCCCTAGCATGAACCCAGGAGGACTCTCTCCTCTCATCCCCAGTCGCCTTCCAGTCCCAAGGCAGGTTCATGCCTTGGCAAGGTCATGCCCACTGCATGTGGGCAGTGGGAGGAGACACGGGAGGAAGGCATAGAGGCAGTTGGTGTCCCTTGCCCACAACCTGTCAGCACTGGGACCTCCCCAAGCTGGTGCCCCATAGAGCCACATTTTCCTGAGTCCCATCAGACACTTGCAGCGGCTCTGGCTAGACAAGGGAGCCTGAGTCACTAGGCCACGCTCTTTGTCCCTCCCTCTAGGCTGGTCATGAAGAACACCCACTCTTGGCTCTGCTTGGCCATCAACACGCGCAGGAAGGGAGCCCGCTCTGCTAGGCCTGCGTGGAGAGCAGCTCTCGGTACAGGGCCTCGGGCAACAGGGAAGGGACTTGCCAGGAGCACCTCAGTTGTGGGGCTCCAAAGAAAGGTGAGTCACTCTTCTGTAGTGTGAATCCCTCCATGCCTCCTGGGGGAGGGGACCCTGTCTGGCCAGCTGGCCAAGCTCTCCCAGCCAATCCGCACAGGCCTCCTTCAGCCTGGCCAGGCTGCCATCCCCCAGAGCGGGGTTCCTTCCCACCAGGCACACCCCACACATAAACCCCAGCAGCCAGCAGTTTCTTCCAACCTCTTCCCGCTATGCACCACCAGCTGGCCCCACAGGGCCTGCAGTCAAGGCTGGCCCCAACTCTTCTCTCACAGCTGGTACATGTTTCTTTCCACCCAGAGCCTGTCTTGGGCCCCTAGCCAGAATGGCTTTCTGCCTCCCAAACCCTGGCTTCCCTCTCGGGTGTGGAAGGAAAGCAGAACTCCTTCCCAAGGACGTGCCTGAGGATCCAGAGGCTGTCACAGCCCCTCAGTGGGGCTGCAGGGTGGGAGACGAGAAACCAAGTCTGCCATGTGCACAAACAGCCCTTCGGGGAACCAACTTCCTAACTGTTGGGAAATGATCCACAACTTCCCCTGAGAAGCCCAAAGTCCAAGTTCAAAAGCAGCTCTGAAAGGGCACGGGGCTGAAATGAATTATAAAACATCTCCCACAATAGTCAAAGCCAAGGTTTGACCTGAGCAGGCTGCAGGGCCCTGAGCAGCCTGGCCTTTACCCACCCACGAGCCCTCACCCTGCCCCTCTACAACTCTGCCCTGGTCCCAGGCAGCTCTCAGCTCCTCTCCCTGCCCTGGGGCCTCTTCACATGCTGTTCTCCTTACTGGAATACCATCCCCTCCCCTCCCAATCAGCCTGGATAATTTATGCATTTGTCCACGCCTTTATTCAACAAAAATTCTGAGGGCCTCTTCTGTGGACTAGGTCTGGGGCTGGAGGCCAGGAACAAGCTATGGATCAAAAAGTCCAAGAAGACTCCTGTTCTCAGGGGTCTTGAGTTCCGGGGTGCAGGTGATGGGCAGGTGATGACTTGGATAAAAAGGGCATCTTGTGGTAGGGGGCTTGCAGGCAGCATCTGGGGAGGCCGGGGAAGGCCACCCTGAGGTCACAACTTCTGCACAGTGAAGAGCCAGGGGAGGAGTCTGAGGGATTTGCTGGGAAAGGAGAAACCAAGGGAGAAACAGGCTCATGCAAGGACGTGTATGAAGCCGATTGGGAGTCCTGCTCACAATCCAGATCTCAGTAAGATTAAAGTGCCATGCGTCTCCAGCAAGCACCAGCCCCCCCAAACCCTCTTCATGCCCAGGTGGGACCTGAGCACCTGGCCTGTCCCGTGACCTCCCGCTCGTCTTGGCTCTTGTATTCAGGTATAGGTCCCATGAGGGCAAGTCCACAGTTACCATGCTGGGCCCTGCACTCCTTCCAAATGCCTACTAAGTCCTCTCTGCGTGCATCTCTCCTGTGCAAGGAGGGAAAGGGGACAAGGGGTGCATATGTGCTCAGAGAGGGTCCCTGTACCCTTTGAGAGTGGGCAGCCAGAGGCCCCTCACTCAGCCAGTCCCACCCAGCCAGTCAGGAGCATCCAGGACCATCACGCACTACATGGGCCTCTCCAGACCACACCATGGGCAGCACTTCATGGACTGGACCCCAGAGCAGGCAGAGGGGAGAAGAACAGGACAAAGTCCGACCCTACTGTGGAAATGCTATGTGACTGGGCTTCTGGTGACAGACACGCTATGCCTCTGGATAGCATCTTTCAGCTTGAAATCAAACACCTTGATTATTACTTTGTAAAGTAATTAGACAAATCACTTTACTGGACAAATTATAAAATTCCAAGCATGAAAAGATACCTTCACTTGGACCCTGTCTAAGGCCACATCCTTTAAGCTAGTAAAACATGTTTCATTTGTACCAAGCTTGGCAGGGTACCTGGAGAATTAGTATCTTTCCCAGTAAACTGAACATGAATAAATAGGGGGTAAGGGCCTTGTTGTCTTTGAAAAAAAAAAGCTACCAAAATGCCTAGGTCAAGAGCGAGTCCCTTTAATTAGCGGTCAGGAACTGGCAGAACTAAACTATGATTTTCAAATCTGGTTGAGTACAACTTTGAAGAAGAGAATGGAAGTGTCTACTGGGTAGGACGCTTCCATGATGCTGGGAATCTTTTCTTCCTTCATCTGGAGGTGTGTTCATGGGTGGGCGATTTTGCAATAATTCATTAAACAGAACACACAGGAGTTGTGCACTTCCTTGAGTTGTGTACTCTTCTGTATGTATGTCGTGGTGGTGGTTTGGTTGTTAAGTCATGTCCAGTTCTTGTGACCCCCATGGACTATAGCCTGCCAGGCTTCTCTGACCATGGGATTTCCCAGGCAAGAATACTGGAATGGGTTGCCACTTCCTTCTCCAGTATGTACGTTAGATTTCAACTGGAAAAAAAAAAAAAAATGAACAACTGCCAGAAGTTCTGTAACTCTGAGGGTTACTCAAAACAATTGGGAATGCAGTTATAGGTTAAGAGAGCTGCCTCTTGAAATTGGCCAAGCTGGTCTGCCCGTGGCCAGCCCCTCAATAATCCTTCTAAATGAGCACCGACCACAGGGTAGGATCAAGGTTTTCTCTCTGTCCCTCAAGCTCACAGAGCACCCTGAAAAACAGAGAATGCGTCTATTCCTCTCTGTATCACTTGCGCCTGCACAGAATGTGCCAGAAACATCTGTTGAGAGCGTGAGCGTGAGAATGAGCTGTGTGCAAAAACTCAGCGTGTGAGGTGGAGAATGAATGGCCGAGGGTGGAAGCCATGTCCTGTGGGGCTGGTTGGACCATGTGTGGGGAGATGGCTGCTGGCAGAGATGGGGTAACAAGGCGAGGGAGGGGAGGCCTGGGCTCAGCGCAGGGGTCAGTGGCCTGGGTGTGGACAGGATTCGGGCAGCTGCTGCTCCATTCCTGGGTTGGGGGAGGGGGTGCTGGGCAGTGCGGATGGCCTGAGTTTCAGTGCTGTTCCAGCTTCTGATTCTCATGTGGAACAGGACTTAACAAGCTTGCCCGCTCGCAAGACACAAACACATGCAGGTCATTTAAACAGGCCTGCGCTGGCCCTGTTAGCCAGCCTCCATTTCCCTTTCCAGAAGACGGGAAATATCAGGGAACAAACACACGTTTCCTTGCTTATTTGTTCTGGACAGTGAGGAGAAGCCTTGGGAAAAGAAGATATTGCCGGAATGAGCGCTGACTTACCGAGCGCAGTCAGCACTGCTATCGCCTTCAAACAGGAGTTTCTGCAGGACACAGCCCTGGACAGCCGCCAGGACCCCACAGGGACCACCCTGCAAAGAAGGACATGCGTGAGCGCCTGTGAGAACTGACCCAGGGCTCAGCCTTCTGTTCCTCCAGAACCAACCTCCGCCCACAGGTTATGGAACACGGGGAGCCCAGGCCCCACAAACAGGGGTCTCTGTCGCAGTGTATACTTCCCTGAAGTGCCGACCCTCAGTCACAGGGAGAAGGTGGCGAAGACCCCGGCACCCATTGCTAGAGGAATGTATGTGTGATGTGTAAATGTGAGGTGTGTGATGGGAGGAAAGCAACTCTTCACAACCCACCAGAGGCCATCATCACAGATGTCTAGTCATCCAGAGACATGTTTCCATGTCCACAGGCTGAGGGTGTTAATTATCTACCCATCCTAAAGGCCTCCTCCTCCAGGAAGGCTTCCCTGACTACCTCAGCTAAATGCGATCCCCCTGGGCCACCTCCACTTGTGTGAGCAACATTGTCCCTGGCTCGTAGCCTGCCTCAGCACACAGTAGGTGTGTCTCAGAGGGAGGGGGCTCCTTGCGAAGCTCAGCCCTGCAGCCATCAACAAGTACAGGGGCTATCAGAGAAGGGCCCGCAGGTACTCTTGAACTCAGGGTGTGAGAAAATGTGCTGACTTGCCCAAGGTAGGGACAGAAGCAGGTGGTCTTGGGGTTTTCCCTCCCCGTGCCCCACTTCCTTGGGGCAGTGTGGGGCAGGGGAAGGTTCCTGGGGCTTGAGAAATGGAATCTGGATGAACTGCTGGATTTTATAGCATCTTCTGGCCCTGAAGATACGCCTTTCGGGAAATGTGTTTAAGCCACATTCAGATCCTGCCACAAGCTACTTGCGTTTCCCTGCCTATGTCCTCTCCTCCTCACGTCTCTGGGTTCTCACATCAGATACTTCTGCTCCTTTCTGCAGTTCCTAGGTATTCACAAGCCTCCCTTTGTTCAAGCTGCCACCTGTTTCCAGCATCCTTTCTCCAGCTCTACCTGTAAAATCACCACTCGAGGTACTCAGCTAAAGGACCCTCTCTGGTAACCCTAAGTAGACACAGGGGCCCCCACCCCGTTCCCTCTCAGTGAGGATTCCCACATCATGCATCACTTATATTAGGGGTCATGTTCCCCAGCCCTGCTCTGCCAGCCACAGTGAAGTTTCTGTCCTGGGTGACAATGTCCCTGAAGGGCCCAGAGAAGGGTCCCGGGGGGCACTTAAAAACAACCTGCCTTGTTCTGCACAATGCCATATTTTAAGGATACTGAGTCATTAAAGGAAAAATTCTGCAGTTTCCACTCATCGCTGAAACAGCAAAAGCTGGAACCAAACAGAATGGTCTTTATGTCCTGTCAAAAGAAGAAAGAATTTTATTGGTTGTTTTAAAAGCAAACAACAACACACGGCTGGGTGTTTGCATTCCCACAGGAGCTGGTCTTGAATTCTATCTAGCAGGGTAGTCTGTTTTCCAGCAAGGTCATCTATTCCCTTTTTGTTTTGCAAACCCATTTTTATCATATTTGAGGAAAGAGAAAATTGACCCTGAGGGTCTTACCTCTGGAACATCTATAAACCCAACCAGCCTGTGCTGATCCAAACCAAAATCTTTTCAGGTTCCTTAGACGTTCCTTGATACACAAAATTTTAGTCTTACATGGGACCTTGGGGATTTTTGACTGCCCATTATAATTACCTACAGATCTCCAAACAATCCTGATGCTCAGACCCCATGCTGGACCAACTGAAGCACAACCCCTGGGCATCAGATGCTGTGATCTGTAGTTGTAAATGAGTCCAATGCACAGCCAAGTTTGAGAACCTCTAGCAAACTATGACCCACAGGCCAAATTCAACCCTCTACTTCCTTTGTAAATAGTGTTTTACTGAAACGCAGCTATACCCGTGTGTTTACATATTATCTGTGTTTACTTTTAGATTACAATGGCAGAGTTGTGTGGTTGCAATCAAGAGCCAAAAATACAGGATCTAGCCCTCTGTGGAAAAAGTTTGCCAACCCCACACCGGTATCACCCCTTCCTATATGTAAGAATCTCAACATCTCCAGAGAGTGGTGCCGGTGTCCCCCAAAACTTGGTTTGAACACCCCAACCACCAAGTGAAGGGGTTCCCACTATCTCTCAAGGCAGCCCCTCCATTTTTTTGCAGCTCTATCTTCTTCAAACTTCTAGCTGACATTGCTTTCCCAACAAACCAAGCCCCACCCTCCAGAGCCCCAGCAAGCACCAGCACTTCCCCACTGACCAGCCCTCGGACGGGAGAGCGGAGCCTTTCCCCAGACGTCCCTCCCTACGCTGGCTGCCTCTCCTCTCTCTGTCGTGATTTTACACTCCAGGGGATCTGAGGGGCCAACGTGTGGATTCCGCCACTGCATGCTCAGAGCCCCTTTCCAGTCTTATCTTTCCTACAGACTCATTTTCCCTCTAAGGTCAGTTCTTTCTTTTCATTGTGCATGCTCAACAGTGTCCAACTTTTATAGACCCCACAGACCGTGGCCTGCCAGGTTCCTCTGTCCATGGGACTTCCCAGGCAAGAGTACTCGAGTGGGTTGCCATTTCCTTCTCCAGGGGATCTTTCTAACCCAGGGATCAAACCCACGTCTCTTGCAGCTTCTGCATTGGCAGGCAGATCCTTTACCAACTGTGCCACTCGGGAAGCCCCTCTTTTCATTTAGTACAGAGAAAACTGTGACCAAGCACTTTTCCCCACGTCATCAAATGTGGGCTGACACCACACAGGAGACAGGGGTGGCTAAATCAGGGCTTGGTTCCCCTTCTTGCACCAACTACAGTCATCCATGTGTTTGGACGGAGTTTCCCGGGAGCCTAGAAACTACAGGACCTTGAGTTTTCTGGCTGAAGCCTATGTCTGTTCTCTCAACCACAGAATGACAGCTCTCATCTAGGCACAGTACAGTTGCCAGGTCACAGGGTTACGAGCCTGGAAACCTGGGTTCTACTTGCTGTGGGTGCCATGTGTCTTGGGTTGTCCTTTCTCTGCGGGGGCCTCAGTTCTTTCTGCTGTTTTTTGAGATGCTACTACTGGGTAGTCTTTAGGGGCCTCTGAGGGCCCCTCCCAAAATGATAGTACCCACTACAAAGAATCATAGCCTGTGGCTATGTCTGTGGCTAAGGACAGCCAGAGCACTTACTCCCAGGCGTGGGACTACTTAGGACCACTTGCCTGACCCCTCCCTGTGGTCTCAAAAGAAGGAAGGGAAAGAGAGGGAAGGGATGAAGAGGGACAAAACCTCTAGAAAAACCTTTGACTTTTCACCTGTGTGCTCAGCAAATACTTGTTAAGTAGGAAGAGAAGAGGGTCAGCTGTGTCCCCAGGAGTTTTATTTTCGATTCCTGAATCCTGGCTGAAAAGCCAGTGGAGGACAGCAGGACCTCATTCCATCCTGCAGGAACTGCTGGCCACGGGGCAGGGCGAGGCCCTCTGGCAGTGGCGATGGAGGGGAGGCCAGGACATGCCCGCAGAGGAGGCTGCTAAGGCCCGGAACCAGCTCCACATCCTCTGGAATCCTGTGACTCCAGGAGGCCACTAGCATGACCCTAGATGGTGCTGACATTAGCCACATGCCCCTGTCCTCCCCTCACTGCTGCCCAGCCTGAGCACCGCTCAGGGGTCCAGTGCGGGAGCAGAGTCGAGCCAATGAGGATGATTATTCTGTTCCCAGCTCAACTCTGGAGTTAGCAGGTGCAGACATGGGGAAGCAGCTCTGGGCCAAAGGAAAAGCTGGATCCTGGAATGTTTCGGTGAAAAGACGTTGTATCTTCACCTTTACTCTCGGAGGGGGAGAGGGAGCTGCCAGCACTAGGTCCCCATTTCCCTGACCCTCCGCTCATGCTTTTTTCCACATCACATGCAAATTTCCATTTCAACAATGACTGAGAGATTATAACGAGATGAATCAAGGCAGAGAGAGGAAGATCATCTCCTCCCACCAACTCAAATCAAGACGCCTTCAAGTCACACCAAACCAATTTAGTTCACTTCAGTTCAGATCAGTTCAGTCGCTCACTCGTGTCTGACTCTTTGCGACCCCATGAATTGCAGCACGCCAGGCCTCCCTGTCCATCACCATCTCCCAGACTTCACTCAAACTCAAGTCCATCGAGTCGGTGATGCCATCCAGCCATCTCATCCTCTGTTGTCCCCTCTTCCTCCTGCCCCCAATCCCTCCCAGCATCAGAGTCTTTTCCAATGAGTCAACTATTTGCATGAGGTGGCCAAAGTACTGGAGTTTCAGCTTCAGCATCATTCCTTCCAAAGAACACCCAGGGCTGATCTCCTTCAGAATGGACTGGTTGGATCTCCTTGCAGTCCAAGTGACTCTCAAGAGTCTTCTCCAACACCACAGTTGAAAAGCATCAATTCTTCACCGGTTCACACCAGTTCAAATTAAGAAACACACCACCTCACACTTTGCAGCTGACACCTACCTTCGCCACCGAGAGGTCGATGGGCTTGGATACTACTTGCAGCTTGAGCACTGATGAGACTGGAGACAGGATGATTTCTTCTCCTACCAATTCATCTTCCACATCCTCTGAAAGAAAATCGCGGCCGTGTGAGCTCTTCGTTATGACGCACAGAGAACAGATTAGGAGGCCATTTAACACCATTTAACACTCAACAGGACACTGATGAGTGCTGAGAGGGCTGGGATGAGAGGGGGGTCCTCTACCATCCACCCGCCTGTGCACCCTCTGGGGCTCCCAAGCCCCCATCAGAAGGGAAAAGGCAGAGCAAGAGCCCTTGCTCCTTGCCACTCCATGCTGGTCCAAGGATACTGGCAGCTGGGACGTGGCTCTCAGTCCACTAGAAGACTCTGCCTGTAGACACGCAGAAACAAAGGCCTAGGCCTAAGTTGTTGACTCAGTCCCGGAAAAGCCTGGCCCAGATGCAATTCCTCCAAAAGGCGAACATGACCCACAGATCTGTCCCCCCGAGGATAAATATGAAAAGGGCAAAAGTAGGAAAGAAAGTGCTGCCCTTCCCGAGAGAATAATCACAGTTATAATAGATTACCACTATTGTGGTTTCTGCTACCTATGTTTATCACCTAGGCACCACTCTCTCCTCAAGAGAGTAATTCTCATCATGCCCATTTACAGATGGGGAAACTGAGGTTGAGACAAGTCATTGACCTAAAGTCACCCAGGTGGAAAGTTACAGAGACAGACTATAAACCCAGGCCAGCTCCCAACAGCTCTGCCATCCTGCCAATCAGACCTCCATGGATCTCCAGCCAAAAGGGACACTAAGTCACATTCCAGATACAGCCTTCTCACAGCTGGAGTGATGGAGGCCCAGAGAAGGTCCCGGAGTGAGTGCTGGCAGCTCCAGCCTGTGCCCCCACCCCGGCAGGCGAGGCTCCCTCTCGCCATCACACCTGCTGTGGCACCACTCACCAGAACCCGCAGATGCGGGACCCACACGGAAACAGCCCAAGGCAACGATGCTGGCAGAGCTCAGCAGGCTGGTCTCCAGACAGCCTCCGGAGACTTCCTCCCACCCTTTTCCCAAGACTAAATGATGACTTAAAAAGCACACCACACTGTATACCCTCAACATTCTCTGCCATAAGCCTGTAGAAATGTCACAGTCCCTGCCGCGCATCTTCTGAGATACTGTTCAAAGGTCAACATCCCAGGACGCCTGCCCTACATCTTACTCTATAGCCTCCTTTTCTTCCCTGGAGGAGGACCAGGCACAGCATGAAGCCAACTCCTAGAGGCTCAGTTCACTGAAAAGGAGACAGATTCTACCTTTAGGCTGAAACAAAAGTTTCCAGTAAGTCTGGAATTTAAATGAGAAACTTTCTTAGTGAGGGTCTCAGAGAAAAGCCACCCTGTGACCACGGTCTTCCAAAAACACCTGAAATAAAGACCAGATATTCACACAGCAACATACACAGGTCTTGAAAGCATGCCACTGGATAGGGAAGGTAAGAAAAAGAATGAAATTTATAACACAACACAATTTACATGCAGTATAAACACATGCACACAAAACAACTCTAAACATTTTTGCAAGAACACACACAAGTGAAAAGAAATCACTAAATACACTAGGGTGGAGTGGTTGATAGTGAGGCGGGTCTGGGAGTGTGGGGTGGGGCTCAAGTGAAATCACGAAGGAGAGGTAAGAGGGCGGACAATGGGCAGATTTGCAAAGACCAAAACTGGGCACGTTCAGTAAGGTATGGAGATGTGTGATTAATTCAACTCTAAGCATCTGAGGCCCAGAAACAGAGCGGGAGGGGAACTGAGCAACTCCACCAGGCCTCAGCAATGCCTCAGCCCGGAATGCTTCTGGGAAGCCCAGAGGGGGCAGGATTTAAGCCTACCTGGAGGCTGCTGTTTAATCTGGGATGTTCCGTAGGGAACCAGGGCTGAAACGTGCTCTGCTCAAGCCTATGATGGAGGCTGGGGCGCACGGGAAGCTGACTGGGTGGTGCCCCCAGGAGGAGGCAGCCTCTCTCGGCCCTGCCAGGAGGCAGCTGGCGCCTGCACAGGGAACTGGTTCAGGGCAGCTAGGCAGGCGTAGATGTGGCGGGATCACCGTGCAGAGAAAACAAAGCACTCTGGTGTGACCTGTTGGCCAAGCAGACAAACCCAGCTGCAAACGCTGAGGGTTTTCAGTTGCTATTTTTAAGCCCCGGTGTAAACGTCTGGTTGAAAAAAAGCAAGGGATTTTATTTCCCATACCATTTAACTTATCCTTTGGAGAAAGAAAACATATACATAACCTTGGAACTACTTAACAGAGGCCTGTCTATCTCTTTTTCCAGGTCCCCACTCAGTATTTCCCATTGACTACAAGACGTCTTCTGCTGGAAGTGCCCCAATACCCCAGACTCGGGAATCTCAGCACTGAACCCCTCCGGGCTTCTATTTTGATTACAGAATCCATCTCCCCAGCCCTCCACCAGGGACCGAGGCCAAAACCTCAACCCTCTCCCACACAGCACGTTGCTCTAGCCTCCAGGTTATCCTGACCCCAGAATGCCTCATAATGCTGCCCACCCCCCACACTTTCCCTCTCCACTTTTATAGCAATGGGTCATTATTTTTCTATTTGCTCATCAAGCACTTTACTGAAGACCCATGATGTGCCACCGGGTACGTGGGACAGAAGAAGTCCAGAGATGATGAAAACACCATCCCTGCCTTCAAGGAGCTCACTAACTAAAGAAGGAGACAGAGCGCTAAACATATAACATGATGTCAGTGCTAAACTGGAGACTAGGGCAAAGGCTCTAAGAGCAGAGAGGAAGAGGCAAGGAATCCTGCCTACAGGGTCAGAAGAGCTTCACGTAAATGGTAAATATTTGAGCAGGGTCTTGAAATACCCAGAGGATTTCCCCAGATAGGACCCGGGCCCAGTCACCTCTTTTCTAGACTATTCCAAGAGCCCCCCAACCAGGCTCCCAAAATCCAGGCTCTTACCCCTAAAACTCATCCTCCAACCACATCCAGAGATGGCCTCAAACATCACTCATTTCACATCTCTGCTTGATAAGACCTTGTCCATCCTTCAAAGCCCAGTCTAAATGACACCCCACTGTGGAACCCACCACAGACTTGGCTAAATCGCCTCTTGAAGCAGTGAAGAGCTGCTGTGGTCATTTACTTTGGTGTGGTTTTCACAAAATGCCTCTCTTCCTTCATCCTACCCAACCCCACCCTCCAGGAAAGCAAGACCATTTTTCATCACCTCTGTCCACATTCAATAGTCCTGCTTGTGCCTGGGCATGTAAGAGCTAACCAAAGTGGGCAGAAGTGAACCCAAGAAAGAGGAACTGGGGTGAGAAAGGGAATGCTGTCTCTCTAAACAAACTGCATTCCTTATTTCTGATTCCCCCACCCCAAACTTCTCCTCCACTCTCTCGGGGTAACTGGGTTCCATGAGAGGACTCTGGACCTCTGATCTTTTATCTCAGTGTCCTTCTCTAAATCGTTAGCTGAGCCACCAGCAAAGGGAGGCTGGCCTCCCTCTGGAAAACCACACACACTTCAGAGAGATGGGTTCTGAGAAAATTGCTAAAAGCCTTCCTCCCAGCAGAAGCCCTCTGGGTTCTGAGGGCCAGGAACCACTTCGCTTTACATCCAGACAGGAGTGGCTTTCATTAGAAAATCTTAGAACACTTTACAGAAAGGTTTCAGATGCCAGTGTTTTCTGGCTCCATGCTTCATTCTGCGCAGCCATGTGCCCAGTGAAATCTGCCCCTTCCTGGGTGGGCCAATGATCCCACCAGCCATTCATGTGAGGAACGGTTACCTCTGAAGAAAACAAAGTAGAACAAACAAACCCCTGCTTCCATCACTCAGAGGCCAGTCCCTGCCTTTCAACTTCATCAAAGCAAACCGTCAGACAGCCTGTCTCACACCAGTCACTTCTAAAGGGCAAGCTGCTTTCTTCCCTCATGTAAAGGGGAGTGCTTAAAAGGAGAGGAAAAGGATGTGAGTAGCTCCCAGCTCTTGTATGCCAAAATGGTCCAAGAGGTCTCAATACATCTCCGGCTTCCAGGAGAAGAGCAAAGGCCAGTGGCACTCAAGCCTCGTCCTTTCATGTCTGGTCCTTGGTTGTCATCCTTCATTCTACTCCTGGCTTTTGCCAAGGCCTGCAAACATATTAGTCTTCGGGGAATAGAGCATTCCAGAAAGAGGGAAAAAGGTGGCTTCAAAGAGAAAGAGTGGATGGACAAGTTCCAGTCTAGACCTTACAGAGGAGGTACACAGATGCACTCACAGGTGGAAGGGCATGAGCTCACACACCTCACAGTGTGTATTTTACACCTCAGTGAGGTGGTGTGTGTTAGTCACAAAGTCGTGTACAGCTCTTTGCGACCCAATGAACTGTGGCTCCCCGGGCTCCTCTGCCCATGGAATTCTCCAGGCCAGAATGCTGGAGTAGATAGCCTTTCCCTTCTCCAGGGGACCTTCCTGACCCGGGGATCGAACCCAGACCTCCTGCACTGCAGGCAGATTCTTTCCCATCGGAGCCACCAGGGGAAGCCCCAAAGATATGGGAGTAAAAACTTCTAAAGGATGGGCTTCTCCAGGCAGAGACGTACTAATATTTTGACTGAGCACTATCTTTTAGAGATTTCTGTAGGTTCTGAGAAACCCTAAAAGAACCCCCAAATGCAGAAAATGCTACTCTGCCCCCTCTCTCCCAGTGTAGATCTAGAAGTGTAGATTTCTATATTTCTCCAGGGGAGACGGGCAGTGGAAGATGGATTTGGACATCAACCAAAAAAGAGAGAAACCTGCTCTACTCTCTGGGCCAGTCGCTCCTTCCCAAGGTCAGGTGGGAGAAAAGGAGCCCTGCCCCAGCCAGCAGAAAGCCCCAGCACCGACTACCTCCCAGACAGATAAAGACCGCTGGACCCTGTGGGCAAGCACAGAGGCCCCAGGGGTACCTACCAAGCTGCAGCACATCCAGATCACCTTCAACCTTGTTGGACACTGACAACTGATTTTTCCTAGAGGAAAAAAAATAAAGGGAAATGTCAATGTACCATAGGAGAATACCAGAGAAATGCAAACAACAGAGAAGAATGGGAGGAGCACTGGTTGGGCCTCCAGGAGGGAGTTCTCTCCAGACCTGGCCCTGCCGCTCTGGGTGTGCCATGTACCAGCACTCTCCCTCGCTGAGCCACAGGTTCCATGTCAGATGGGATCAAATCACTTCTGGGGCGCTTTCCAGTTGTATACACACACAAGCACACCCCAGCCAATACAGGATGAGAGACCCTGTAGTTTGACACTCGTCAAGAACTGAATGCAAGCTATTTTGCTGATGCCACTGTAATACTGCTGGGAAACACTCGCACATGCACACGCACACACACGAATCAAGTTCCTGCAATCACTGCACAGATTTTCTTATCCCATTTTTTTGTTGGTTTCCTTTCTCCCAGCTTTCTTGTAAAGCTATCAGCAGCTGTTTCTCAGAAATCTCTAGAATGCACCAGACAGAATACCTTCTGTGATTTGACTAATAGATTTAGGAATGTGCACACAGAGCCTTCTTTAAACAGCCCACCTGTAGTTCAGCTCTCTTTAGATTTTCTTTTCCTTCAGCATGCTTCATCTGAACTAAAGTAACATCATTTTTTTTTAATGTATAAAAAATAACAACATTACATCACCCTCTTGAAAACTCCATTTACTATGTTAAAAATGACAGCTCTTTTGAACGTAGCATTGAAATGTATTGTCCTCCAACATCCTTGCAGGATAAGATATGATTGAAGTAACAATCGTAATCTTGCCACAGTAGGTTCTATTGAATTGGCTTCCTCCTGAAGATGTATGAAGGGGCGTGAGTAGAAGACCACAGAGGACACACAGTACTGAATCCCCCAGCACATACCGCTTCGGACCCCAGGGTTCCTGTCTCTGGCGCTGGAATACAGAGCGCCTTCCCCTTCCTCCCAGGCAGCCCTAAGCCTCCCGTGTCCTCCTCTACTCCGCCAAGCCCACTTTCCTCAATTCGAAACCACAAAATTCCTATGCTACCAGGGTTCTGCAAGCCTTCTTGGGAATGGTGAAAGAACAAGTTAACTTGGAAAGAAGAGCTAAGGCACGGAGGGGCAGCAGAAGGACGGTGGCTGGGGGGGGGGGGGGAGGGGGGGAGCGG
>SJYA01000625.1:1234377-1359312 GCA_006410615.1 Neotragus moschatus | reverse complement strand
ACGTTGGCTGGGGGGGGAGGGGGCGGTGGGCAGCGGGGAGTTAAAAGAGAGGCTGTGCCCCCCAGCACAGTGCCCAGGAATGAAGAACTGTGCTTTCATCAGACGCCTCCGCTGACCCCACCTCTCCCCCACCACCCACGCTGCAAGGGAAGGCAAGGACCAAAGTCCCATTTCTTCTATCCCTTCTGTCACTGCTTCATCCAGAGACTAAGGCAAAGGGCCCTCTCCCTGCTGTGCCTCCAGTATCCCAGTCTGAAAAGCAAGGACTTGGGCGCAGGTGCTAGATGGCCTCTAAGAGCCACCTTGAACCATTTTGAGCTGGAAATATCAGGAGTAAAGATGCCTCTGGCACATCCCACTGCCAACATCTCTCTGGTACCCATCTCTGCTCTCTGCCTCTTCGTCTGTCGTCCAGATTATTCTCACAGCCCTCTAACTGGTTTCCTGACCCCAGGGTGATGCCCTACCTGGTACTGACCCTACATCTTGACGAGTGTCAAAGGCATCTTTCTATAAAGAAAATCTGACCATGCCACGGCCTGGCTGAAATTCTTCACCAGTTCACCATCATCATTATCATCAACAATGGTCATCTTATTTATAAAAATGATGGCAATGATTAACAGCAGATGCTTTCTGGTTTCTTTGACTGTTGCAGCATCAAAAGTCATCCGCTCCTCAGAAGAGCCTTATGAAGTGGTCAGTGCACTGAGTCTCAGAGAGGCCCAGTAATCTCCCCAGAGTCACACAGCAAGTGGTGGCAGTACAGAAATACAAACCCAGGCAATGACACTGTCAACTGAAAAAAAAAAAAAAATGAAGCACAATGTAAGGGCTGCAAGTTAAGTTTTATTGGGGGCAATATGAGGTCTACAGCCTGGGAGACAGCTCCTCAGGTGGCTCTGAAAGACTGTTCCAAAGGCATAGAGGGGAAAGGCAGTATATACATGATTTTGGAAAAGGGGGAGTGTATGCAGTCAAGCACATAGTTTTTTGTAGAAAGTTTCTGCTGGCCTCATGAAGCTTCTGCTAGTCACAAGAAACAACCATCACCATGAAGAATTTTAGTCCTTTTCTAGATATGAGGAGATACAAGAATTGGGCTCATAAACTCCACCCTGAGAATATCTAACTATCTGAAGACCTGTCCTGCCAGTTTCTCAGAGCACAGAGTGCCTCACTCTCCCTCTTGGACTCCTTTACGGGAGGTGTTATAAGTCAGCAGCTACAGCAGCACAAAATTTAACCTTTGTAGAATTAGATGCCAAGCACCCATGCTAAGTTCCAATTCATGGCTGACAATGCCAAAGATAATGGCAGCAAACATGACATATACTGCTTCCTCATAAAACAAAACCCAAGCCCATTAGTGTGCATGCTGGGCTGCCCGTGACCTGGCCACCTACCACCCCAGCACCACCTCCCTCTGCACCCTCCCACTCCACCTGCACGGCCTCCATGCTAACTTCTCAGCCCACGCCTCTACACCTTTCCACAAGCTGTTCATTCCTATGTGAATATCCTTTGGCAAACTCATTCTTATCCTTTTCAGCCCAGTTGGAATGCTACCTTCTTCTCAACTCCAAAGCATGCATTTATTCGTTTCTTCACTCAGTCACCTAGCCAGCGCGTGGCAGTTATCCAGTAGGCCTGTCTCCCTGCCCCAGTGAGACCCAGCTGTGTACAATAAACAGACACAAATTTCCATATGACATGGCACGGTAGGCTGAATAATGGCCCCCAAAGATATTCACATCCTAATCCCTGAAAATGGAAAATGGTAACTGGTATGGCAAAAAGAACTTGCGAAAGAGATTAAGTTAAAGATCTTGAAACGGAAGAAAGCATCCCGGATCATCCAGATGGGGCCAACCTAATCACAAATGTCCTTATAAGAGGGAGGCAGAAGGAGACCGGACACAGCAGAGAACAGGTAGGATGATAATGGAAACAGAGGTTGAAACAATGCACTTTCAAGACAGAGGAAGGGGCCACAAGGCAAGAAATGAGGGTGGTCATGAAGAGCTGAAAAAGGCAAGGAAACAGATTCTAGCTGTTAAACAGCTAGCCCTGCCAACACCTTGGCTTTAATACAGTGGAACTGATTTCAGATTTCAGTCTTCCAGAACAGCAAGACAATAATTCATGTTGCTTTAAGTCACTAAATTACTGGGTGATTTGCTGGAGCAGCCATGGGAAATGAATACATACAGAGAGAGAAACACCAAGGAGGAACAACGGACTACAGGATTCTCTTGATGGCCTGTGTGTACTGTGTGCCCTGCACCTGTAGACGCTGCTCCAAAAATGGGTGCCAAATACCAGAATGACCCTCACACAAGCTAGGCAGCTCACATAGGTCACTCAACTTAGAGGTGCCAGAGGCAGGGCTCAAACCCAGGCCGCTGGCTCCAAATGCTGTTTTGCTCTTTCTTGTATTTGATGCTTCCTTTCCCTGCCCAGAACTCTCCATGGCTGCCTGTGAACCAGAAGACAAAACCTCCACCTCCCAAGTGGTCCCTTTGGCTCCCAAGGGCGAAGCCACAGGAGCATACAGACTGGCAGGAGCCGCGGGGAGAGGGCAGGGATGATGTTCCCGCTGAGCAGGGTACAGCTGGGCCTCTTCCCGGTCATGAGACTTCCACCCTGAGGCCATCCATCAGCCACGAGAGTCAGGCTCAGATGCTGTGTGCCGCTTCCCATAAATCTCCTCACCAGAGGAGACTTCAGTCATGCTCACACTTAGGGAATGTGCTATTGTTCCTTTCATGTGTCCCTTTGTGGCATAAGCATTACACAGTTGAAAAGGTCAGTTTAAAAGCATGTTCTTGCCTTTGAGTGAAAACTATTATGAGCAACAATGACAAAAAGATAAATCAAAGATTCAAAACACTTTTTCAAAATGCGATTGTACAGATAACCTAGAGACATGTGTCAGAGTGTGCATCTAATAAATCTAGGGGAGCCAGGCTGGAAACACCCGCTTGCCTGCTGGGACCAAGGCCTCCGTTTTCCAGCCAAGATCCTCTGTGGGCTCCACACGCCCCACTCCCAGGAGGGGCAAAGGCTAGGGCACTGCAGGTATTCAGGGCTACACAGACCCAGGACTCAATCGCTGGATAACTGGGTCTTGGGTGTGTAGAAAGAGCCACTCAGAGCCAAGAGTTTTTGCCCTTGATCCCCCAACTCTGAGTCACCCTAGGCAAGACACTCACCTCTGCGGGCATCAGATGCCTCAGCTATACCTTGGAGAAAGCCTGAGCATGGCTGTGGAACATGACCAGGTGGGCGGACTCTGAGAGGACTGATATGCCCAGCTTGTGCTATTCTTTAAGATGTTCAACTGCTTTTGCACTGAACACTCAGAATAGTTCACTAGCTGTTAGCATAAAAACAGACAAGGAGCTGTTCTTTCCCCTGTCTTTGGTACTGGATACTTGACTAAACTAGTTATGATTACAAAAGAAAGCTGTTGCATGAGAGGAAAGACATTGATCACTTACTATATAGTCTATTTGATGAAAACATTGAACCCAGTGTGAATTGATCCCACTCATGTTGCTTCCCTGGTAGCTCAGATGGTAAACAATCTGCCTGTAATGCAGGAGACCTTGGTTCAATCCCCGGGTCAGGAAGATCCCCTGGTGAAGGCAATGGCAACCCACTCCAGTATTCTTGCCTAGAGAATTCCATGGATAGAACATGGGATCCCAAAGAGTTGGACAAGCGACTTACACAACAACACGTTGCACAAGAATCCAGAATATAAGAAATTTACATAAAATTTCCCAGCACACCTCACTGAAGCAATGTAAAATTATCTGGAGAGACGCTTCTACAAAGCAAGTAGGAGCTCTACAATCTAGCTTCCCCGAGAGAGAGCGTTTTTTTTTTTTAAATCCCAACTAAAAATATGCTTAAAACAAACAAACAAAAAGCCTGTTAAATACATGAGATGATCCACCATAAGTGAAAGTCAACTGACACAGCAAATAGGACTCTCAAAAACTTGAGATAACAGAACAGCAATCTAAAAGAGGCTGTAATCAGAGAGACTAGGGGAACATCTTAAAAAGGAATGGAAATTGTACAAAAAGAAACAGACACTATGAGGAAAGGATGGGCTGCTCTGAGAAGCAAATATAGTCATGAAAAATGAGAAAACCTGGGGCATACAATGATGGTGATGGATAATACCATATAAATACACATTTTGTTTTAAATCCATGAGTCTGCTAATAAAGGAGGAAGGAGGGGCAGGTAACNTACCAGCTGTGACCTTCCTTCACGTTATTCTCCCAATCTGGCACAAGGCCTTGGCATACAACTAATATTCAACAGATGCTCCCTCTGGAAGCTGAGGGGGTGTCTGGAGTAGCCAGTGCCTTGTCCAGGGACTCTTCCAGACCCAGGGATTGAACTGGGGTCTCCCGCATTACAGGCAGAGTCTCTATCGTCTGAATTCTTTACCAGGGAAGCCTCACCCAGATAAGGCTCATGCCTCGGTAAGGGCTGGAAACGCTAACTCAGACCATCTAATCTAATCCTGCCACTCTGTCAGAGGTGGGAAGAGGAGGGAGAGCTTTTACTAATACCTAGAACCCCTGTGTAGTGGGCAAAGCCAGAAACAGAACTTTAGGCTCCAGACTCTTACCACAGTTCACTTTCATCTATCCCGTGTTGGATGTTGGAGGCACCAACTGTGTTTTCTAAAGACCCAAAATGCACTGGGTCAGGGTGGTCTCTCTCCCCTTAATGAATGCACACTAGCAGGATTTGTGGCTCTCCCAACTCCTATCTTTCTGCCCTTCTCACAGGCTGCAGTTTCCTGGGTGTGGCTGAACTCAGCTCCACAAGGTGACTGGTGCCAAGCAGCAGGCATTGCTCAACAGGCAGTGAAAATGTGGGTAGAGAGGAGGTGGCTCCAGGGGAAGAAAAATATCCTCTTGAAGGACAAGTGGTCTCCCTGGAGTATAGCTCTGGGATGCGGCCAGATCATTGAGCAATCACCCACTCGCCACCCGCACTGTGCAGCTCACCAAGCAGGATGCTGCCAGCCCACGATCCTCCTTCCCCTCGGTCTCACCTCCTCCCCTCTGCCCACCAGCACTCGGCTTCGTGGCTCAGCCAAGCCCAGCCATTGTGGAACGCTTGTTGTTGTTGTTTAGCCACTAAGTCTTGTCCTACTTTTTGTGACCCCATGGACTACAGCCCTCCAGGCTCCTTTGTTCATGGGATTGACTCTCCAGGCAAGAATACTGGAGTGAGTTGCCATTTCCTTCTCCAGGGGATCTTCCCGACCCAGAGAGCAAATCCGCATCTCCTGCATTGGCAGGTGGGTTCTTTACCTCCGAGCCACCTGGGAAGACCCTGTGGATGCTGGAAGAGCCCAATCACCAGGGCTGGAGCGAAAGGCATGAGGTGGTACCTGGCCCACACCAGGAGCCCCAGACTGTGCACCCAGCAGGTGGGACCACTAAGGCTGTCTCTGATTAGGGCTCCCGACTGTGGAGTGAAGACCTAAGGGGACGATTCTGTCAAAGACAAAGATTCCCCCAGCCCCGCCCTCCCCAAGTCTCATGTGACAGCCCAGGATGGAAAGGATTGCCTCTGCGACCTTGGCCCTGTCCCAGGAAGTCCAAAGTCACACTTGGAGTTATAAAAGGGAAGGTTCCAAAGTGTGCCTGAAAGGCATTACATAAGAGTTGCCGCCGGTCTCCATCGTGGATTGGAAAGCTGTGCGGAGATGTTTACTTAGCTGCTAGGAGAAGCTGCTTTTTGGCACCACGACTGCTCTTTACTGTCCAAATAAAGGACAACACACCCCGGGAAGGAGCTGTCCCAGTGAAAATGGGACTTTTTCCGAGTCCCATTAAACGTTAAACCCACTTGAGTTCTGTTTGATAAAATAGGCCAAAGTGTGGCTTAAAACAACTTCTGGGGTGAAATATTTTCATTTTGAACTCACAAAACGTTTCCCTGCATTAAGCATTAATAAAAGGGCCTAAAGCAGCAAGTTTGAAACAACACTGTCTGGGTCCAAGGTTAACTTCATATCAATTTGAAAATAAAGAAACTGGGGTTCATTTACTTTTCAAAAAGGTGAGGAGGTGTACACTTGAATAACACCTTTTTTCTGGAGCTCCTGTCTTTCCCCAAGCTGACGTGGATGAATCCTCCCTTGCCCTGAGCTTCCACTGTCCTTTCTGTGACAGTCTAAGGGTTCTAATTTTTGTCTTTACAATAAGAAGTGTTTATTTGGGTGCTTATTCCTACTTTACCAAGCACTTTGAAAGCACAGGTTTTTTTTTTTTTTTTTTCCCATAAGCAGCTTTGCTACAGGGAAGCAGCAAAGGGACGTTTTAGCCCTAATTTCAAAAATGAGGACACTGAGGTTTGGAAAGTCAGAAATATTCCAACACAGACCAGTCCTTGGCACACAGGTCTATGACCAAATGGGGGCCATAAGTAACAATACAGTGAATCTTTCCTTAGGCTTAATTTGTTCATTTCAAAGCTGGAACTTTTCTTTCAAGATTGGATATATATTTAAATTTTACATAATTGTTCTAATGTTCTTACTTAGCAAGAAAAGTAAATAATAATAACAACCTGAAGAGTATCTGATTTCAGTTCGGTTCAGCCGCGTTCAGTTCAGTCGCTCACTCGTCCCGACTCTTTGCGACCCCATGGATTGCAGCTCACTAGGCTTCCCTGTCCATCACCAACTCCTGGAGCTTGCTCAAACTCATGTCCGTTGAGTCCATGATGCCATCCAACCATCTCATCTTCTGTCATCCCCTTCTTCTGCTTTCAATCTTTCCCAACATCAGGGTCTTTTCCAATGAGTGGTTCTTCAGATCAGGTGGCCAAAGTACTGGAGTTTGAGCTTCAGCATTGGTCCTTCCAATGAATATTCAGGGATGATTTCCTTTAGGATGGACTGGTTGGATTTCCTCGCAGTCTCTCAAGAGTCTGCAAGAGTCTCTCAAGGGACTCTCAAGAGTCTTCTCCAACACCAGAGTTCAAAAGCATCCGTTTTTCAGTGCTCAGGTTTCTTTATAATCCAACTCGCACATCCGTACATGACTATTGGAAAAACCATAGCTTTGACTAGATGGACGTTTGTTGGCAAAGTAACATGTCTGATTTACCATGAAGTTAATGGGACTTAAGCTTCAGGGATCCTCTTGCACAGGCCCTGTCATGAGGCCCTAGTGTTGGCATAGTCTTCTATTTTTGTCAGATTTGCAAAAATGAGGTAGGTGTATGTTCTTTATCTTCAAGAGACACCCAAACTGTGTAAGTTTCAGGCCCACAATGTCTGGATCTGAACATGATTCCAGGCAGTTCATTTTTGTTTGTATTTTGCTGATCCATGAATTCCCACCCAGAGATGACCCATCCTACCAATAGAAGCCCACTGTCTCCTCCACCCCAGGCACCCTGTGATTGTCTTGTCCAAGTTCGTACAGAGCATTCTGTACCCAGCCAAGACTGGCTCCTGGAGCCCCTCTTCCACCGCACGCTGTCCCATCACACACACACACACAAAAGGAATCTCCAGGAAATTCTGACCTACTCCAAAAACACAGAAGACTTATTGTTTTATGGGTCTTTCTTAGAAAAAGGAGAAAGGGACGCTGCTTTAGATCCAAGGGAGCTTTGCAAACTTAGAGCATTACACCACTCAAACACATAAAACTAGAGAGCTGTGGAATTTCCCTAGGTGAGCCAGTCCCCATCAGGACATGCACACCCTGGACTAAAATTATCCATGTCCCTGAGCCAGCTCGGCCGCCTCCCTGTGCCTCTCCAGGCAGTGTCTGCACTTGATGTGGGGGTTAAGGGTCCTCAGGTACCAACAAGAGTGTGACAGCCCTTGCTCTACCCTCTTGGGGTTCCCATCCCTGCCTCCCAGGAGGATTCCCAGGAATTCATCATGGGGGGCTCACAGGTGGAGAACCTGGGAGGCATAGGCATTCAGTGGGAGCTGGGGTGCTGATAAACACAGCTGCTCAAAGGTGGGGAATCTGTGCTGGAACTTTCCATGAGCCCCAAAGTAGGGGGTGCAAAGGACCCCCCTCACACAGAAGTCAGGAAGTAGAGACTGTGGATTTTAGCACAGAGCAAGTATTCCTTCCCAGATCCTTATGCGGTAACAAGAATTTGTGAGAGTTTGCAAGAAGGAAAAAAAAAAAATCAAAGCAGCACATTCTCTTTTCTCCTTGATAGTGAAACTTCTGCAGAAGTGGAATGAAGAAGCCCTTTGGCAAGGTTCTGGCTCCCTTGGTTTCTAGGGATCTAAATGCAAATAACATCCCACAAAGGAGACTGAAAACACACGCCCTGCAAAACCCTCCCGAGTCCTGTTTCTCCAGGCGGCCACACCCTTCTGCAGGGGTGACCTGGCCCCCGGCAGGGTGGACGTGCAGGGACTGACAGACTGCAGCCTCTGCTGGACTGCGTGGGTGAGAAATGGTCCCAGAAGCACGGCCAACAGGAAGAGCGTTGACCAAATGCATCTGGAGTCTTTTCCAGGACAAATAGAAAAACCAAATGAAGCAGCTGGACCCACGTTGGGCAGTCTCCTGTTGGAAATGTCACGTTGAGCCTCACGGTGTGGGTGTAATCAAAGGAGTGTGAGGTTTGAGAAAACACCCAGAATGTCCGGAGAGCGAAGAGGCGGCCAGCTTGTCCTGTGGGCGCGCAGACCCCAGGCCCAGCAGCGTGGGTGGGGGAAGATGGATGCGAGAAAGGAGGTGAGAGTGGACTTCCCAGTGCCCCCCAGGACGCCGCCAATGGAGGCCGCTTTCTGTGCATCTGGAAAACACATTCGAGTTCTTGTTTCTGTAACAGTTACTGGCTCCTTGGAGATCAGATGACTTGAGGATGCCCATATAAAACGAGAAGAGGCTGTTAGGGTGTTCCCTCAGTGTCTCCTGGGCCCGCCTTGGGTCTATACTATCACCTCACCCAGATTCCAGCATTTAATGACCCTATTACATTCTTCGTGATCTTTACTAAGAGATAAAAAGTAGATCCTACTGACCATTCATTTTTCCTATTTGTTCCATATATATTTTCCATTTTGAAAAATGTTAAACTTACGGGAAAACTGAAAGAATGAATACAATAACATCAGTATACACTTCACTAACAGTGACAAATTGCTAATATTTTGCGGTATTTACTTTCGCTCTCTACATCTCCCTCTCTCTCTCCAAACACACACACATACGCACACACTTTTTTTTTCTTTTTTGCTGAACTATCTGAAAGCAAGTTGCAGATGTTACTATGGCCTTAATTCATAAGAATAAGAACAGTCTCAAAACCCACATGGGGTTTATTTGTATGACAACACTTTTTAAAACCAGAATCTTTGTTTAAGCTCTCCCAGATTCCTGCATCTGATAAGTCTACCCTTTCGGAGTTATTTTCTTTAAAAAGAATCATAAATTAGTCATGATGTCTTTAATAGGCCAGATCTGTTTTGGGGTTTTGTCTAACATGGATACTTTCAACTTCTCTTTTCTTCTTTTAATACACTGTGGGAGGTGAGGCTCTGGGTTGTAGAGTGATGTGGCTGGATTTCCTTGGCAGCTTCTGGCACTGGTTCCTAGACACTTGTTGAAATGTCCTTATAAGTTCATCTGCCCTCGGCATAGTAGCTTCTGGAACAGGAACACTCAATGTGTCATTGCTCCATGAGGAGGTGAGTAAAAAAATGAGGCAGCCTTGCAAAAGAGCCTCCAGTTCTCAGATGAGCTGTTCTTGTTGTTCAGTTGCTAAGTCATATCTGACTCTGTGCAACCCCAGGGACTGCAGCACGCCAGGCTTCCCTGTCCTTCACTATCTCCTGGAGTTGCTCAAACTCATGTCCATCAAGTCAGTGATGCTATCCAACCATCTCATCCTCTGGGGCCCCCTTCTCCTCCCGCCCTCAATCTTTCCCAGCATCAGAGTCCTTTTTGGTTTGGTTTCCATCAGTGACTTTTTGAGTTTGCTCCATTTTTCTTCCTTATTCAAAATAAGAAGGGAGAAGGCCAAACAAAGTGAACTGGGACCAAAAGAAACATTGTCATCACTTATAGGAGCTCCATCCTCCATCATGGACTGCCCGTTGCTGTTTACCCCCTTATAGAATCTAATGAAGCCTAGGGCCCTGAGCAGCAGCCTTGAGAGCAGGGATCACATCTGTGTGGGCCAAGCAAGGGCAGTTCACTGTGCCAGCCCACTGTCCAGGTCTGGCCTCGGGAGAGCTTCTGGAAAACAGAATGATGTGTACACACCTCCCCTGGGCCCTCAGTGCATGGGGTGGCCACCCTCTACAGAGCAGGGACTGCCGTAAGCCTGAGTCTGGAACCCCAGCCCACACTCTGAGCCTCAGCATCCTCGACTGTGACCCACACAACAGGGCTGAACGTTCCTCTTTGACCATCACCATCGTGTATAATCTGCCTCTAATCTCTCACTTCCCACCCCTTTCTTACAAAATGCCATTTATTCAGGAATGCGTCCATCCATTTGAGACACAGGGCATTTGTGGCAACTAAATAGTAGGCAAGAACATAGGTATTTATTAATGTTTGTAAGCCCAACATTTTACATACATTATTTCACTGACTCTTCACAATATAAAGATAACATAAACGTAAAAGTAGGTACCTCGTCCCATTTTTTAGATGAAGAAATGAAGTTGTAACAATTTTTTTTTAAAACACACACACACACACACACACACACACACAGTGTGCCCGAGGTCACCCGTTAGTAAGAGGTAGATCTGTCCAGTTCTAAATCTTGGGCCCTTTCAACCAACCATGCTGAGTTGCCAAATATATTATAGATGGAGAGCCCCACTGCACAGTCTCAGAATACAATAAAATGCTATGTTTCCCAAACAGCAGTCCTCAGTAACTTAACAAAGCTTTGCTTAATTGGAATACATTTCAAAGAACCCAAAAACTGTTGAGCAGAATTGGCTCTTTCACTGAGGATTTCAAAGGTACTCTGGGAACTTGTAATGCCCCGGGCCCGTCATTATGGACATCAATTATCATTGTGGAGCGTGGCAGAAAATTAATCTGACTGCTGTGGCCGCTGCCCACTCCCAGCCTGCCCCAGCATGCGCTTCCTTGGGATCTCTGTGAACCATCAGCCTCTCCCCTCTGCTGCTGGCACCTAGCCCTTGGCTTACAGACATGCTCACTTCTCTCTCTCGTCCTGGAGACAAAGACTCTGCTCCCTAACCTTTTCCCCTTCTGAACTGCTGTCCTGTCCCTACCTCCCCATCCCCTCTAACTTCTTTGAAAAAGCCCTGTGTTCGCCTGTGTGTCCTCACCCCGCTGCAGGAGACATCCTATCCCCAGTCCCTACTGAAAGTGCTCTCTCCAAAGCCACTCCATCACCAGTCCCAGTGACCTTCCCAAATTCCCAGTCAAGGGTTTAAAGCTAGCTGCCCACACCTCCTGCTTCCTGCAGACCCTCTCCTCCCTCACCTCTGGAGTCCTTCTCCACTCTGACCGCTCCTCTTCCTTACACCAAACACGTGCCTCTCCCATTGCAGGACTCTGACCCTGACACCTTTATCCTACACCCCTGGACGTGACCACCCCCTCCAAGGACTTCAGCTCTCAGCCCCTCCCAGACACCCCTCTCTCAGCCTCTCGGAACTGTTTCTGCCTCACTCCTGACTATGGAAATAACAACCCCACTGGACACCTCCAGGAACAGCCTCCTCCTCCGCTTCCTGACCCAGTCCCTCTCCCATCAAGTCCCCCCTCCCTGCCGTCTGCATGCCCGGCCTCCCAGCCCCTCCAGGCCTACAACCTCCCTGCACGCCAAGTCCCCAAGGACTCTCCTCCCAGATCCCCTGCTCCTCACCCCTCTGTACAGCTGGGTCAGGGCCCACCACACTTTCTATGTTAGGCTCCTGCTCCCGGTCACCCTTCTTAGTCCTGCAGCACGCCCAGGCTAATCTTCCTGAAGTACAGCACTAACTAGTTAAAAAAAAAAAAAAAAAAAAACCACCACCACCACCACCTAACTAAAAACGCCAGAGGACTTTCTGTTTCTCTCTACTGCTCTTTAACTTGACTCTCAAGCACCATCCCGTCTTTCAGTCTCCTCTCATCCTGGTCCCCATACATGTCCTGGGTTCCAGCTATACCACCTCGCCCACCTCCTCACACGTGCTCACACTGGCCTCTCAGCTTGGCATGCATCCACTCCCTGAATTGCCAGACCAACCCTCTCAGTCCTTGCCCAGATCAGCTCCCCATCAGCCCTTCCTCAGAGAGTAGCCGCAGGATAGGGGTTAAGACTGAGGTGCCTAGAGCCAGACTGCCTGCAAAGTACTCAGGCTGGTTAGCTGTTCTGTGCCTCAGTATTCCCACCTGTAAAATGAGACTGATAACCCTCCTAGTACTGTCAGAATTAAATGAGGTAATACATCAAATGCTCTTACAATCTTACAACAGAATGAGTATTCGATAGATATCAACAGCTTAATTATCCCTGAAACACTCCAGCTCCAGACGTTTCTCACGTTCTTTCTTTTCTTTCAATTCTGTGGAACAGTTATGTGTGTGGATGTCTCAGTCTCTCTGGGGCAAGAACCACATCTTCAGCAACTCTCCCCCCAGCACTATTCGAACAAGCAAGAGGCGCTCCATAAACACTTTGTTGACCTGAATAAAATTAAATAACAGGTATTTCGACAGAGATCAAGGACTGTTTACTCTATCGGGAAGCGGCCCTACTTCTGAGGGACCCATGGCCGCAAAACTGGCCTCAACAGGAAATGGAAGGAATCCCATGGCTTTAGTAACTTCTTGTGGAATGAGCAGAGAAAACAAAATAGAATTTTCTGGAATGAGGCACACACACGGAATCCAGCTATACAGGAAACCACCCCGGCGGGTCATCTCTGTGATTTGCAGAACTCTGCCCCGAATGCCCCCGATAGAACTCAGCCTCAGAGGCCATCTTTTCAAGGTGGAGGCAGCAGCCCAAGTGAATCACGGCCACCATTTAGGAAAAGCAGCTGAAGGCTCACAAGGGAAGGTCCCCTACAGCAGGACAGAGTCGGCTTTGGCAGGGGAAAGACTTCAGCTCTTTTCCCCAGGCCCCCAGGTAACAGCCAGCCCTGTCATAGTTATACTCAGGGTGGGAACAAGGATGCCCATTTTTGTCCTAAATCAATGCCCTTTCCCAATCCTTTGGAAAGTTCAAAGTTTAAGCTCTTTCTCCATGAACCACCATACACGCACATCAGCTAAAAATATCGCAAATACAGTAGAACTCAACGCAGGCCCCAAGAAAAAAAGGAGGGGCTGAGGAAGATCCAGGGAGCCACTTTAGTCTTTAGGAATGAGATACCAAGGACACGAGCAAACTTTTCGCCCTAAAATCTCAGGCTTGGAGGAAGGTACAGAAAAGAGATGAGTATGCCAGACACAGTAGTGAGGCCCTTGGCTGGCCCCCAGCTGATCTATCCCAGCCCTGCTCTGCCTCCAAGGCCTGGCCAGGACACCCCCTCCTCTAAGATCCTATGGCACCTCAAGGGGCACCATTTATCTGGCTCTGGGACAGATGCTGCCTCCTATTTTTAGGTGGCCTTGCTAAACCACTAGTCCCACTCTCCTATGTCCCCTGAGTGAAGGGAAGATCTCACATTCACTTCCCCCACTCCCCAAGGCAAAGCCTATCATTTAGCTCCATCCGATACATTTGGAACAATTCTGAACAAAGCTGAAGGAGGCACAGACAACTCACCTCCATACTCAGATGAGTGACAATCCAGCAGGAGAAACGTAGGAGCCTGCCAGCTCTCTCCAGGGTGACATGCGCTAGGAAAGGTAGGAGAAGGGGCTCACGTCCAGGTATAGGAGAAGGAAGGAGATCGGAAAGGCTTCCTAAAGAAGGCAACGTTCAAGATGACTTCCATACATTGAGATGAATCCACCACGGTATTATAAAGTAAAAAATAAATACATGAAAAATAAAAAAGATGACTTCCATACGGGACATCACAGTTGTGATGGGCTGCGCTGGTAGATTGGTGGGTTGATAGGTTGGTGAGTTGGATAGTTGGTTGGTTGGTTAGTTGGTTGGTTGGATGGATGGTTAGTTACATGAATATATGCATAAGAAATAAAGGAGTGAATGAAAGCCACCAAGTGAACTTGAAGATAAAGTTTGGATAGTTCCAATTCTATTAAAGATGGTCAGTTTAAGTTTCATGACACTGTCCCCAAAAAAGCGGCATGATTTTCCCTTTCGTTCTCCTTATGATGCACATGCTCTCTTTTGCTCAGTACAGATCTCTAGGTCCAGGGATATAGCTGGGAAAACAATGACAACAAAGAAATACAGCCCACTCCAACCCTCCAAGACTTCATGGGAGTAAAAATGAGTTATCAATCACTGTGCTCTATCGAGGATTATCCGTGATACTAAGGAGCAGAAGAGAAGCAGCCAGACCATGGGACAGGCTGGAATTAGGTACCGAGGATGCAAATTTTAAGGAGGCACTCAGTCTCAAGTCGCCGGAGGTGACTACACCACAGGTGAAACACCTTAAGAGTAACTGCCTCCTTAAATTTCGCACCTCAGATACCTCTCCTTTCACCCTCATCCTGTTTCTGTTGCTGATCTCTATATGGACCTCTCTCTGGTCTGGTAGCCAGAGTCTGCTGGGAGCTAGCTCATAGCCCAGCTGACAGGCATCTTGGAATGAGGAAGGGAAAGCACCCAGGAAATAAAGAGCTTCCATATACTTCCTCTGCTGGCACTCATCTCCCCCAAATCATCCCTGAGCATTAATGGTCTCTTTCCCATCTAGCAGCAGCAGCCTCCCCTCCATGGAATATCTTTCTGTCCATGTGCCATGGACCTGGGCCTGGAGCAGAGCAGGCAAGGCTCAGGCGTGGGCAGGGGAGGCACTCAGAGCTGCCATTCTGATTTCCAGAGATGGACAAAATGAGACCATTCCTCCTTCCAAGGAGGGGGGTAGAACCTCTCTTCCCTCTTTAGTCACTTTCTTGATCTCAAAGGAAATTTGAGTCATGAGAAGTCTCTTTGCCCTGGGGGATGCATTGGATCAAAGAAACTCAGAAACCCCAGAACTGAAGGTATGTGGCAGCTTTAATTACTGCACAGGGAAAAGAGCGTCAACCCCACTCATGGAGGGCTCCAAGTGGCCCCTAATGTGTGCTGGAGTCAGTTCTCATGTTCACTCTCCTGGGCAATAAGTACTAGGGAGGGGCCAGCATTCGGAAGAGACAGAAGTGGCATCCACTGTGGATGGGGGATGCACACGCAGTGTGAATGTGGGCAAGGGGTGGGAAGGAGAACCAGCGGGGCACAGGGGCCAATGGCGGGTGTGAAGGGCAGCTGTGCCACCCCAGAAGACTGGTCCCTGGGGTCAGCAAGAAGGGGAAGCTGCACAGCACTGGAGCCCCAGGCAGGCCACCTGTCTACACGGGGCTTCTGGCCCACAGGAAAGCAACTGTGTGGGACGTATGTTTCAAGAGTCAGTAATTTCAAACCCTAGTCTGACATAAAGTCCAAATAATGTGCAGAGACAAATGAAAATGGGATTCTTTCCATTACTCGTCCCAGGCAATACAGATGTTGTCAGACTTGGGATGCTCGGATAGAGGGAACAGTCAATAAACCGCAAATGCCACATCCTCTGCTCAGCCTCTGCCAGGCCCCAGGTGGCAACATTTGCTCCCTCTCACGACGCAAACAGGCCTGGGCTCGTGATCTGGAGCCCGGGCAGGGTGGGAACCGGAGGGACTGGGTCTCATTCATCTGTCTCCCACCCAAGCGCGCTGTCATCCTCGTTGGTAGGGGCCTGAGCAGGGTCACACAGCAGGGCCACCCACAGTCTCTGGGGGTCCTGAAGACTGATGCGGGTCTGCTGCCACCTGCTGGCCATTCTCCTGCAAAACCCAAAATCGGATGGGGCACACCCAGTGTCGGTCGCTGAATCCCTGGAACTAACTACTGGCTTTGACAGAGACAAGGACATTGATGCTGTGGTGGGGCAGTGGGTGTGCCCAGGCTGCAGAGACGCAGAACGAGGCAGGCTAATCACAGCTATTCCTCACCCAGGGTACTAGTTCACCATGAGGTTTTTTGCATTAAATGCAGCCTCTTCAAGCCCAAGGCTGCCCTGCCCTGTTGACAGAGCCCCCACCTGCTCCTGGATCTTCCACTCTTCTGTGCGGACCACAGTTTAGCACCCGATTACATAGACATGGGCTTCAGAGCAGGGAGCCATCTCATCCTTTCACATCCCCAGTGCCGGATCTGGACACCAAGAAAGCTCAAAGCCACCTCCTGTCTGAGACATTGCTCAGCTATGATGCCAGTGAAGCGTTAACACGGTGCTCTCACAGTGAGAGCTGAGGGATCTCCATGGGAGGGGCTGTCTGCCGGCCTGTATCAGGTTTCACTCCAGCCTGCCCCTCTGGGGTCTGTCTCCTCACCTGTAAATGACCCTTGTTTGGCCTGCCTCACCAGGGCATCCTATGCACCAGAGATGAGAGGCATGAGCAAGCTTCAGAAATGTCTATTTCCATTATCCCACTGGGAGCTGGAGGAGTGTAGAAGGAATCATGAGGACTGATGTGGAAGATGCAAGGAGCCCCTTGCCTGGTCACCCCCATCCCAGCTGCCGTCTGTGTTGGCTGCTAACAGCTCACAGCTGCACCCTTTGCCAGAGACCTATCCTTCATAAAAGTCAGCAAGGAGGTGGCACACTGCCCCCCAGTTTGGGCCCCCCACAGCCAACGGCTGACACAAGAAAAATAGGCCCTCTCCTGGCTTAAAGGTGGAAGCAGCTCTGGGTCAGTCCACATCCTCATCTCCCTGCAGGAGGAGCCTGCCCACCCCCACATCCTCCCCTGCCCTTGCATGTGTCCCTCACTGCCTTTCTCCTGAGAGCACACCCCCGATGAACTACATGTGCCTGACCCTCCATCTCAGGCTTAGCTTCCAGGACACTGCTTCTCCAAACTCGGCCTGCAGCCCATCACCTGGAGGGCTTGTTAAAATACACTGCCGGGTTTCACCCCCAAAGTTTCAATTCCACAGGTCAGCCAAGCTGTGTTTCTAACACGTTCCCAGGCGATGCACGTGCTCCCGGTCCAGGGAGCAGAGCCTGAGAACAGCTGTTCTTGGGACTTTGACCTAAGATAGAAATCATTCAACAAGTAACAGGCAAAGGGGCTGGGGGGTGTCAGGATTAAACCATGTAGCATTCAGCCTGCCTCCCAGTCAAAACCCTGCAGCTGAAACAGGAGATCATCATGCCTCCAGCAACAGACCCCGTGCTCAGGGCTGGAGGAGAATCTGGGTTGCTGAGCCCTGCCTGTATCATTTTACTACAAGAGCTCAGGGGAGCCCACAGTCCAAGAGGGACTCCCATGGCACAGGGACCCAGTTTGAATGCTCATTCTCTACACGAGATGAACATCAGGGGTCAGCCAAAAAGACTGATTCCTGGATCTCGGACAAAGTGAAAGTTTGATCTGGACACATCCAAGGCCATGTGTAAATGGAGGATGAGGGGCTGTCAGAGACTGTGGTGGTTGTTGTTGTCCCCAAGTTGTGTCTGAGTCTTTGCAACCCCAGGACGGAGAGCCCACCAGGCTCCTCTGCCCAAGAATACTGGAGTGGGTTGCCAGTTCCTTTTCCAGGTGATCTTCCCAACCCAGGGATCAAACCCATGTCTCCTGCATTGGCAAGCGGACTCTTTACCACTGAGCTACCAGGGAAGTCCTCAGAGATGAAGAAGACCCTAAAGAGCAGTCCATCTAATCCCTTCCTTTAAAGACAGGAGCACAGAGGCCCAGAAAGGGCTGGAGATCTGACCAAAGCAGACATTCCACCTGCAAACACAGGAAAAATAAGTGCTCAATTTAAAGGCAAGACAACTGCTTTTACTGTCCTCAGAGAAGAGCCGTAAGCAATCCTATCACATGGGCTCTAGTGATAGTCCTGGTGTGAGAAACAACCTCTTACGGCTTCACTAAGACCCTGAGGCCAGAAGAGAAGAGAACTGATCACAGTTGCATGACAACAGCATCCACAGGGCCTGAAATGAGAACCACAGGACAGCTGACTGCTCATATCTGCAGATTCCAGACACAAGGTCCCTGACTCACAGGCTACAGGGAGGCCAGTTAACAAAGAAACACAATTGGCTTGATAAAATATATCCCGACAGGTGGGCAACAGACCGTGTCCCAACGTCTATGACCTCACCCTGCTCCTTCCACCATCTTCCTCATTTCAGGGAACAGCAACCCCATCTCCCGACTGTTCAACCAAAAACTTTGGCGTCATCCTTGCCTCTCTTTTTCTCTAATGCACACATCTAATCCATGGGCAAATCCTGTTGACTCACCCACTTACAGGTTCCCCTTCCACTCAAAAGTAAAGCCTTCCCACGAAAGCTTTCCTAGGCTAAAGTGGGGTAAAGCCAAGAAGCAATGACCTTAGGACACATCTTGTTAACAGAGGCACAGAACAAACTAAGATCAAGCCCAGAGGCTCAAGGACACAGAGCTGAGGCTGGTTCCAGGGGAAGGCGCTTGGTAGTGCCGCTCTGACAGCCGTTCCCGGTGAAAGCTGCCTTTGAAACGACTTAGTGCAAAAGTGAGTGAAAAAGTTGGCTTAAAGCTCAACATTCAGAAAACTAAGATCATGGTATCTGGTCCCATCACTTCATNAATATGCTATCTAGGTTGGTCATAACTGTCCTTCCAAAGAGTAAGCGTCTTTTAATTTCATGGCTGCAGTCACCATCTGCAGTGATTTTGGAGCCCCCAAAAATAAAATCTGACACTGTTTCCACTGTTTCCCCATCTATTTCCCATGAAGTGATGGGACCGGATACTATGATCTTATAATTACAATTTTACATACATAAAGTTAAAATATAAATTAAATGGTTAAATTCCTTGGAAAAATACAACTTGCCAAAACTGACACAAAATGAAATACAAATTTTTAATTATACATAAAAACGGATGCTTAGTTGTGAAAATACACAAATGCTACCTAGAAAGACAAACAAATGCTAAACTGCTCGTGATTATGAATGACTTTTTTTGCTTCTTGTGTTTTTTGGTTTCCTATTATGCACATGCTAACTTTTAAGAAACAAATGTTATTTTAAAAAGATAATTTTAATTTAAAAATTTTTTATTTGAATTCATAATTTAAAACCGTTTAAGTCAATGCTCAGAAAATGCTCTCAAATATTTAAGGAAGAAATAACACCAATCTTACACTAACTATTCAAGACTATTAAAAAAAAAAGAACTACTTCTAGCATATCTTAGATAAAAAAAATCTGACAAGGCTGTTGTTCCAAGAAAGGAAATTTGCCAGACAGTCTCCTTCATGAATTTATATACAAAAAACCTATACAAAATACTAATAAATCAAATAATATATAAAATTAATATATAATAGCCAAGTGTGTTTTATTCCAGAAATGTAAGGTTGGTTTAACATTCAAAAATCAATCAGTGTAGGAATCCTCAAGGTTCCTTGTGAAAGAATAAAAGAGAAGGACTCAGGATAGGGTTTTAAAAAACTGCCCCATAAGGAGCCTTGTGGGAGCTGATTCACCATCATACCTCTGGCTTCCATACCTCTCTTGACCCTTAAGAAGAAGTAAGAAGAGCCAAAGAAACCTCCCAAAGCTTCCCAGTGTGTGGGCTCTGGGCTATTTTCTCCCTGGTGGAATGACTAGCATCACTTCCCCCACTTCACCAGCCGCACTCAGAGCCCAAGGGGCCACTCAGGACTGGATGGTTCTTTGAAAAACCATCACCTGGGCATAGTACACTCACCTGAGGGATGGGGGCTGGCTCCCTTGCTGTTCAAACACTCTCTCTGGCCTCTCCTGCGTCTTTGGGACATTCCCATTGGACAGGGAGAACTTCGAGGCGATTCTGATGGCCTCGGAGCCACTGTCCACAGCTGGACTGTCTTCGGAAAGGTCTCTCCACCTGCCACTCCCCTTGGGGAGCAGCCCTTTGCCTGGTGGGTGAGGCGGGCTGCCAGGCGAGGTTCTCCGCTTTTCCCAGGTCAGCTCGCTGAGCGGGCCCCGAGGGCTCCTAGAGGCGGAGACAGTGCTGGAAGCTGCTCCCTCCAGAGGGGTGGGACAGGTGGGGGTGTGAGGAGAGAGCTCAGGCTCTTGGGGGCTCCCTTCCTTGTGAGGCTGGGTGGTGCTGCTCAAGGCCGGGGCCCGCCTCAGAGAGCGTTTGCGGAGGGAATCCTGAAAGGGACAAGGAGAAAAGCAGAGGTGAGGATCCCCTTGGAGGGAGGTGGGAAATAACCCACTTCAAGACCATGCGGTCCCCTTCCCACCTTTTCCATCCTCAATCCCTTCTGTTAAAATTCCACCTACCCTCTGAGGAGACTCCCGGGGGCCCACTTCTCTCATGGTTCCACAGCACCCCATGAGCATAAACCCCAGGAGCACACCTCAGCCTCCTCCCACACCCCTTACAGACAGCTCCAGGGTCAGACGTGTTCTAATTCCCGAATCGCCACCTGCTAGCCACGTCCCCTGTGACAAGCCATTGAACTTCTTTATTCCTCACTTGCCCTTCCTATAATCTAGTCTGTCTATAATCTGCTATCTGTAACTTCTAAACCCCAAAACCTCTAAAAAATGAACATTTCTGTTGGAATCCTATGGCAAATTCTTTTTAATTGTTATGAAGTTACTTGTCTTTTTTTTTCCCCACCATACCATGGGGCTTGGGGTATCATAGTTTCCTGACCAGGGATCAAACCCAGGCCTTCAACAGTGAAATTGAGGAAGCTTAACCACTGGATTGTCAGGGAATTCCCCTGTGGTCTTTTTTCAAGCATGAATATTCATATGTATTATGGCAGATATGTTTTGTTTATGGCATGCTACACCAAATCCTACTTCAGGCGTTCTGTGGTATGTGGTTTATCCACAGTATTTCCTTTCTGAAGTTTAAAAAAAAAATCTAAATTACAAAGCACATTTGGTCCAAAGGTTTTGGATAAAGGATTGGGGACCTGCAGTGCTGACCTCCCACAAGATCACGCTGAGGGCCAAAGGAGAGACCCAGACCCATGTACGGCAGTAGCACAGAGCCAACCCCTCAAAGCAGTCAGCAAATGTTATAACACCACTGCTTAGTATCTTTGCCCCTGTCCCCATGCGGGGACATACTCATGGCCCTACCCTTTCCTGCCAGTAGACCAAGTGATGGAGGCCGTTATTCCTTCCTCTCTGGTATCCCTAGAGCTTCCCAGTTCAGTGACCTATACCTAGGAAGCAATCAAGTCTTGCTCACTTTCAAAATGCAGGAACTTCAGAGGAGTCAACTGAAGTGTCCTCTCTATCAATCATTAACCAGTGAAATGGGAACTCATGTTGTTACCCATCTGAGGTGGAGCAGAGGGAGGGGACAAAAATACACCTGCTGAGCTTTTTCTGGACCTCTCAGCAATTCCAGAAATACTCCTGAGCCAAATGGTAAAGGCTGTGCCAAAAAAAGAACATCTAATTCTGTCCTGTTCCCACCCAGTGGAAATTACTAGGCACCATAAACCTCCTCCGAAAGCCACCCAGGGCATTCCTTGCCACAGAGCAAAGGAAACATTAGTCATTGTTCCCAAGGAGACCCAAACTTCCGGCCAAGGGCAGGGAACCCAGCCTCTTACTCATCCTTCGAAAGTGCAGAGCTGACCTAGCAGTAAAAAGTGATGCAATACCTAGCAAAGCCCACTCTTTTCTCTTGTATGGCCAAAGCACTCAAAAGCCCACAGGACACCTTCCAGAAAACCTGGGAAAGGCCACCTTAGTGTCCCTTCACAAGACTCAGGGGAAAAGAACACCTCAGAGGAGAACTGCTTTCTTCTTTGGGGAGGAGTTTGTGGCAATCTCTCAGTAGTAAAGCGGGTCCAAGCCCTCACCCTCACACCTCAGTACTGAAGGGGACTGAACTTCACAGACTTGATGATTCGAAAGTCATGGTAGGCAGGCCCTGCCTGGTGGTCCAGTGGCTAAGACTCTGCGCTCCCAATGCAGGGGACCCAGGTTCAATTCTTGGTCAGGGAACTAGATCCCACATGCCACAACTAAAGATCCCTCACGCCACAATGAAAATCGAAGATCCCTCGTGCCGCAACTAAGACCCAGCACTGCCAAACAAATAAATATGTATAAAAAAAGCAAGTCGTGGTACGATAGGACCCTAACATTCATCTGGTCCACCAGTTCTCAAAGTATAGCCATCAACCTTAGGGGTCCATGCCCAAACCCTTTCAGAGAGCTCAAAACTATTTTCATTATAATAATAAGATATGATGTGTGTTCTTCACTGTGTTGATGTTTGCAGGGATGATCCAAAAGCACTGGTGGGAAAACCTGCTGGGCCTTCATCACGAATCAAGGCAGCGGCACCAAACTATACCAGTGCTCTAGGTATTCAACCGCACTTACAATAAAAATGCTAATTTCACTTAATGCCCGTGCCGATGCACAGAAAATGTTAACTGCGTCCGATCCTGATCCTGTGTTAGAGATCTCTTTAACAGTCTGTGTGACAAAGTAAGAGGTATAAATAGACATTGTGTGGGATACAGATGATGAAGGCTGTGACTAGGCAAAGCCCTGTATGCAGCCATCTGAGTTATGAGCTGAACTTGCTACTGTTTTTCACAGAGCCACTGACAGATGAACTACCGCTAATTCAGACAGGTATTTGGCAGGCATTTTCTTGAAAATAAATTGAACTCAAGGGAAACAAATGATATATTGTTGCCAGTGATCAAATACAAGTTACTTTAAAAATCAGAACTTGGAGAAACATGTTTGCCATTATGAACTTTAGGGCTTCTCCATACTTAAAAACTTTCTGATGAGTTGAGTGATGATGACATTAACAAATGTGATTTTTTATATGGTTTCTTATATAATGAAATGTGTCAACATTCAGAGGATATATAACTTCATAGAACAATAACTTTCACGTGACCATGACTTTCATCATGTTACTAAGCCATGCAGTGGTAAAAGATTCATTCAAAGTACAAGACAAACCAATGAAAACCGATAACACAAAAAAGTTCATTGGGATGGTTTCAGATTCCACATTAAGAAACAACTTGTCTAGCTTTGACTGGTAAAGTAGTAAAGACTACCCCTAGTTTTCTGAAAAGACAATGAAGAAACGTTTCCCTTTTCCAACTGCATGACCATCTCTGAGCCATGAAATTCCAGATCTCAAAGGAGTCTTGGAGACCTGGATCTAAGAAATAAGACCACGGCCAAGAGACCATGTCCAAAAGACATTTAAAGAACTTGTCCGGAAATCTCACACGATGTAGGCAGGGGTGGAGAGAGGGTCTGCTGCTTTCTGCCTTTAATTCCAGATGAACTGAAAGAACAGTGCTGGCCCCTGAAGCCTCACCTGCATGTACACATGCAGCTCCGAGAGTGGGGGTGACCAGCGTGGACACAGATGACCTGTTTTTTGGTTTGCTTAGGCGCCCTGATTTGACTGACGCTACACTATGAGTTTGGTGTTTGATTTTCCTTTGTTGTTCTGTTTCTCTTTTGTTTTACAAACTCCTTTTACATTCATTCTCTCCTTTGCTTTAGTTTCCCACCTGACAGGAGCCACCATCGCCTCTCTTTAAGGGAGACTATAAAACATCGGTGTTAAATTTTTAGAATTTTTTTCAAGCAAAACCAAACTATTAGGATCGGGATTTCTTTTTCTCTTTTCACTATCATGTTTTTAAAAATAAAAAGTACGTTCTCTAGACTTGGCTGGGTCCCCCACTCCTGAACTGCAAAGATACACCTAGGTCGATGTGCTCTCACTCGGCAAAGGAACATAGAACCATGGTAACTACCTGCTTGATAAGATGGGTAAACTGAGGGCAGGGAAGGTGACGAGGCCATGGACCCACAGGGAGCTGGCAGTAGAGCTAGGAAATGATAAAAGGCCCCTTATTCTTGCCCATCCCACGATACATATCCTCCCTCCTGGAGCTGTCTTGTGGGGCACCCTAAATAAACCCAGGCATCCCTTAAGCCATGCCTGTCCTCAGTTTCCATGCTCATAGCATCAAGCTCAAGCATCATAGCTCATAGCTCATCATGCTCATAGCTCAAGCATCAGGCCCACCTGTGGGGAGCTGGCAACGGGCCCGGCCATCATGCCTCGGACAATCAGGCCAGACTTTGGCCTGACCTTCTCTCCCATCCTCTTCGTGTCCAAGGAAGGCTCTGACATTGGAAGCTTGTCCATCTTCTCCCAAGCAGAAGCCACAGTGGGGCTTTCACCTGGGACAGTCTTTATGGGCCTACTTTTGTTTGAGGACCTTTTGGATGATACAAAATGACCAAGTACATCTCCATCAAGACTGTCGTGTCTGCAAAAAAGGGATATTTCCATTAAAACAGAGTCCTCAAAGGAAACTGCTAGCAATAATAATAAACTGCACAGTCCATAGGCACTCAGAGTAAGCCCATTCACAAATCTGTGGTGGTTTCTAACCAGCTTTATCATTAAAGGTAAGGAAAAGAAAAGACCTCTATATCTGGGCAGGTCTGGCCTACAAAATGAGGCCAGAAACAAGAAACAAAATCAGGGTTGATGACTGATGATAGGATTCCTTTAACTGTCAACAGAAAGAGCATCCTTGTTTCTTCCAGACCCCAGTGATTAAGGAGAACTGTCACCCTTCAATACAACAGTTCCCCACTCCACCCCACCTATAGTATATATAGGGTTTAGTACTAACCAGAGTTCTGGGCATTTATTGGGGGGCTTGGAATGTATCCCCTATGGATAGGGGGGAGGATGGTATAGTCTTGAAAGGGGTGGAGCCCCATTACTGCACACTACTGAAGGTGGTGGATGGAGACCTTTGGCAAACTTGGTGTTCCCAGTTAAAGTTCAACAAAGTTAGGCATGGAAACAGCTTCTCTTCCTGGGTTGCTTGGCATTGAGAGAAAGAAAGAATAAGAAAGAAAGATGGTGCATGTGTATGTGTGTGTATGTCTAAGAGAGTAAGAGAGCAGGACTTCCCTGGTGGCCCAGAGGCTAAGAGTCTGCACTCTCAGTGCAGGGGGCCCAAGTATGATCCCCAGCTGGGGAACTAGATCCCACACGCTGCAACAAAGATCAAAGATCCTCACGCCACAGATAAGACCCAGTTCAGTTCAGTTCAGTTCAGTCGCTCAGTCGTGTCCTACTCTTTGTGACCCCATGAACCGCAGCACACCAGGCCTCCCTGTCCATCACCAACTCCTNGGCACTGAAACATGTGTGCTATCGTGTGGGAAATGAATCATCAGTCTATATTCGGTTTATTATTTTTATTTATTTTAAATAAAAGTTTAAAAAAAGAAAAAGAAAGAAAGAGCCATTAATTCAGAATGGTAGTTTTATTCATTCATTCGTATCTTCATTCACTTGCTCGTTCATTCATAAATACACACTATTTACTACATCATCAAGCATCATGGTGAAGTATGGTGATACAACCGGTATCCCGAAGCATCCAGAGTAGTGGGGGAGGCAGATCCTAAGTAAACATCCACACAAATATTCTACTATAAGCGTAATAAGCACAAGAGAAGAAAACTATGCGGTGTCCTGAAGGCTTGTAACAGACGGTGTGGGGATTGAGGCAGGGGATCAAGTAAGCACCCCCATCACCACCCAAGGAGGTACTTGTTCCATTTGCTATCTCAACTTCAACACATCTGGGTTAGCTGAACCCAAACCCTCCATCTGCCTGAATTAAATGCATTACTCCAAGCTGAAGTAGGGAAACTATTACTTCTTCAGGAGGCAAAGAATGGAAAATTTTAGCATAACTGAAAGCTATATTCTTCAGTACAGTCTTACTAAAAATAGTCTCTCAGGAAAGGAAGGAGCACAGGGAATAATTGTTAACAGGCTCAGGCCAGGGTGCAAAAATGAGCCCCATACAGTGCATGCATGCTCTTGACAGTGGGGTGGGGCAGATAGAAGCTAGAAACCCAGCACACAGTCGGGATTTATCCATTTCTCCCTGACCACAGATGCGGCAAGCCTCTAGCCACTGGTCTCTGATGACCTGGCAGGGCTCGTGAGTACCATTGCCAAAATCCATTCCAGAACTTCCCACCACACTTTGAAAGCATGTACCTTGTTCTCCTTGTAGAGAAATTCAAGATGCAAAACCTTTCGGAGACCGTTTCTGCTGTTTATGCTGAGATCAGAGCGTGGGCGTTCCTGGTCCATGGTCACACACGTCTTCTTTAAACCCTGAGGGAAGTACCGTAAATCACTATTTACCATTTTAAATCTAAACCTTCCCAGCTCTGACGACAACAAAAAGACTGTTAGTGTTCTGTACCATCATCTTCTCCCACCTTCCTCACAGTATATTGGGAGGACGGAAAACTGACTTAAGAATTTATTCTTATGTAACTTTTACACTTGACATCATCTTCATGATTATTACTCTGAATCTTACAGCCACCCTGTGGGCAGAACTCAGGCTGAAGCCGTCAGCACATTTTAGAGGAAAAGAAAGTGAAATCCAGGTAACTCTCACTGCCCACCACTGGCTCAGGAGCTCAGGGTTTGCCTTAGATTTGGGGCCACGGGATATGAAGCTTTAAAAATAAACAGGAGGAAACACATAAGCAAAAGGCCAACAGTCATTCCCTTCTTTTTGCAGATGGGGCGCCAGGGTTGATTTGTCCAGCATAACAGAGTGGACTCACATAGCTGGAGATCTGACCATCCCAGACTGTGAAGAGGTGACACTAGGACCCAGACTCACAGGAAGCACGTGGTAAGCGTCTGCTGTGTCCCAGTGCAGCTGCTTTCCATCCTCCAGCCCTGAACTCCCAAAAGGCCCAGCTCTTGGGGCCCCTTAAGAGTCTGGCTCCTTCTTTTGAAAACAACCACAGCAGCTGCAGCCTCCCCACCTCCCCAGACAGTGATGATCACTGAAAGGCAGAAGAACGGGAGATGCCTCACACGTAGATCAGCCTGGCACTAAGGGAGCCCCTTGCTCTTGATGAATCCAGACCCCAGTGTGAGTCAGGCTCCAGTGGCTCCCCCAGGCTTCAGTGTTCAGAATTTTGCAGAGGCTCTCAGTGCTGGAAAAACAAGAAAAAAACTGCTGCCTGCTATGAGCTGGGCCAAGAAGAATTTGTGAAACGACATATGCATGCAACCTTGAACCAAAGAGAATAAAAAGGAAGTTTCTAGTCAGCTATTTACTGACCATCATCCATGTGCTCACTCCTGTTTTCCAGTTTCCCCATCTGTGAAATAAAAGGAACAAGCCACGAGTCCACCAGTTTGTCTGCTAGAGGCAGAAGAGGGAAAAGACCAAAGTCCTGACCCTCATAGAGCTCACTCAAACGACAAGTACAAAGGCCCTGTGGCAGCTACAAAGAGGGCAGTATAGCTAGAGCCATATAACTAGGGGAAAGTGGCAGGAAATAAAGTCAGAGAGGTTGCCAAGAGCTCGCTAAGCAAAGGCCTTGTTGGCTTTTGTGAAATGGGAAGCCTATTGGAGGACCGGGGAAAAAAGGAGCATTCTGAACTAACATATTTGCAAAGGACTGCTTGGCTTCTAGGTTGAGGAGAGACTATATGGGACAGGGGATTAAGCATTAAGACTAGGAAGCTATAGAACAATTCACATGAAAGATGGAGGTGGCTTGGACCAGGGTAGTTATGGCAGAAGTGTAAATAAGTAGTTACATTCTTTATGTGCTCTGATGGTAAAGCCCACAAGTGTACAGCTGGACTGCATTCAGGCTGCACAAGAAGGAAAGAGCCAGGGATGGTTCTCAAGGCTTTGGCCCAGGCAACCATACAGTTAGTGATGCCACTTACTGAAGTGGGGAAAATTGCAGGAGGTAGAAAGAATCAGGAATTGCGTTTTGAATGTGTGAAGTTGAGATGTTTATTGGATATCTAAGTGGAAATGTAAACTAGGCAGTTGGAAAGAATGTAAGAGTTCAAGGAGAGGTCTTGGCTAGAGACAGACATTTGGAAACTGTCAGCAGGTCGATAGTAATGGAACCCACAACAGTGGTGGAAGTGGCTGAAAAATGAGAAGAAAAGAGAGTCAGAGACTAAGTCTTTAAATCCACCGGCACGCACATGGCTTCCCTGGTGGCCCAGACAGTAAAGAATCCGCCTGCAGTGCGGGAAACCCCAGTTCAATTCCAGGGTCAGGAAGATGTGCTGGAGAAGGACAGGCTACCCACTCCAGTATTCTTGGGCTTCTCTTCTGGCTCAGCTGAAGAATCTGCCTGCAATGAGTGAGACCTGGGTTTGATCCCTGGGTTGGGAAGATCCCCTGGAGACGGGATAGACTACACACTCCAGTATTCTGGCCTGGAAAGTTCCATGGACAGAGGAGCCTGGCAGGCTACAGTCCATGGGATCGCAAAGAGTTGGTCACAACTGAGCAACTTTCACATGCACAGCTCAGGAAGCCACAGGGAACTTGCCAAGAACCCAAGAAAGAGTGACCAGAGAGGTACAGAAGGAAAACCAAAAGGAGGTGATCTCCAGAAGCCAAGGGGAATGAGTTTTCTAAGAAGGGCATAACCAACTGAGTTCAACACGATTGTTAGATCAATAAATGTAAAGACTAAAAATAAGAAGTCACTGATGAACCTGACATGAGCTGTCTCCATGGACTGACGGGGACAAAAGCCTGATTAAAGTCTGAGAAAACAGAGAGAAGAATTAGAATCAGAGCATACATAGTCCTTTCATACAGTTTTGTTATAAAAGGGAGAAGAAAAATAGATTAGTAGCTGGAGGGGCTTGGGGGTCAAGATGGGATTTGTAGAAGCATGTTTACATGTTGATAGGACCAACCCAACAGAGCAGGCAAAAATGTACGATACAGTAGAAAGAGGGGATAGTAACTGCACCAGTGTCCTGGAGCACACAGAGAGGACAGGCACACGGCGGGGCCTGGCCTTACCCAGAGGATGGAGAACTCATTCCTAAGAGCAGGAGGGAGGATGGGGCAAATGCTTCAGGCCCAAGAGGGTTAGTTACTGTAGTGGTCAGGCATGGTGGAGTTTTCTATGAATGTTTCTATTTTCTCAGTGAAATTAAGAGGGGGAAGGGGCTTTGGAGCTTGAGGAGAGAGATACGTGAAATGTCTGTCTAAGACTGGAGACTAGAGAAGGAAATGGCAACCCACTCCAGTACTCTTGCCTGGGAAATACCATGGACAGAGGAGCCTGGCGGGCTACAGTCCATGGGGTCACAAAGAGTCAGAAACAATTGAGTAACTAAGAACAAGACTGGAGAAGTATAACCAGGTAGGCCGGCATCTCTGAGGCATCACAGGAGTGAGAGACCATGAATCGATCGTGAAAGTGTCAACATAACGGTGTGTTTTTCCCCAGCCTCATTCAGCTCCACAGTGCAAGCAAGGAGTAGGCCAAAAATAAAGAAGAAAGAGACAGACAAGGGAGCTGAGCGGGGTGTTGAGGGGTAATGTGTGGGTAAAATGTGGGGATACGCCACAAGAGGGCTGAGGGACTATGAAAAGTTGGCAAGAACAGTGGAATGGAGATGGGAATGAGGCTGAAGAATAGTTTAGATTGGGCTCCTGACGGGAATGAGCTGGAAGTGAGGATGATGGGATGCTTGGAACTTGGATTATGGCACCGACAAGCTTAGGGCATGACCACCTGCAAGAGGTGGGAGAGGCAGGGAGGACACGTGCTTGCAGGAGAGTGCAGCTGGGGCACAAGCTTGGCAGATCCTGCCATTGCCAGGAGACTGTCCTGATTCTCCCTGTGGAGGGATCATGCTTGGAGGGGGCCAGCATAGCTGGGCATGATGTAGGATGGAGGGTAAAAGAAGTAGCAGTAGAAGGTGAGGTTCAAGGGGGAGCTGGCAGCCAGGCTGTAGGGAGCCTGGTAGGCCCGGGCAAGGTCTTTCCTGGGATTTATTCTAATTGCAAAAGAAACATATGGGGGGGTTTGGGCAGAGGAGTGGCATGATCTGACCTGCTCACCCCGGGCAAGTTTATTCACCTCCAGTCTGACCATAGTCTTTTGTGAAAGGGGATAATTATACATGTCTTTCAGCACTGTTATGAGGGTGTGAGAAAATAAACCGGCACCTGGAAGGTACCTCACATCAGGATGGGAACTCTCTTGGTTAGGTAGGTAGCAAACCCCCTGCTTTGCACCAAGCCCTAAGGAGAGTCCACAGTCTCCACCCCAGAGCAGAAAGCAGCTGATCTGGGCAGCAGTCCTGGCTCTCCATGCCTTTCTGAGTGACTGTGGGTAACAGACTCCTTTCTCCTCTTGGGGTTTAGTATCTCCTGATGCAAAGTCGGAAGAGAGGAAGCCAGGTGAACCAGATAACTGCAAAGGCTCTGCCCAGTTCAGTGTCAGCAATGTGAACCTGTCTGGCGGGTGAGACAGGCAGATGTGTAAACTATAACATGAGGGCCCACAAGCAGACCATGGGCAAATGAGCTGGTTATTCCAGCCACAGGCACCTGAGACCTCTTGAAGGAAATGGGACTTGGGATGGAACAGAGGAAAGCATGTGAGAGAAGCTGGAAATGAAACTGGGCTGGTAAGCTGGGGTCAGGCTACAGGGGAGCCTCGAACATCAGGTGAGGATTTTGAATTTCGTTTGTACTCAAGAGAGGATAGGCATGGGGAAGACATTCAGGGAGTTCTGCTCAGCAGCCCAGACTTAAACGATAGCAGTGGTCATCCTCACAGGGTGTATCATTGATATCCTGTGTACAGCCAGGACTCGGTGATGGTGGGTCAATTAGTCATAAAAAGAGAGCAGATACAGTTGAGGGCACATTACATTTGAAATAAAAATACATTTTCGAAAAGCAAAGAAAGACACNAGCAGTGGTCATCCTCACAGGGTGTATCATTGATATCCTGTGTACAGCCAGGACTCGGTGATGGTGGGTCAATTAGTCATAAAAAGAGAGCAGATACAGTTGAGGGCACATTACATTTGAAATAAAAATACATTTTCGAAAAGCAAAGAAAGACACTTTCATAACAGGGGCACATCAGAGATGTTGAATGCCTACTATGTGCCAGATACAGAGGCTGGAACCTGCCTGTAGATCATTATTAATCTTCACTATAAATCTGCCATGGGCAGGTCTTATTATTCCTCTTCTGTTGTTGTTGTTTCATCGCTAAGTTTTGTCAGACTCTTTGCGACCCCATGGACTGTAGCCTGCCAGGCTCCTCTGTCCAGGGGATTTCCCAGGCAAGAATCCTGGAGTGGGTTGCCATTTCCTTCTCCAGGAGACTTTGTGTAAGAGCAATGGGTACTCTCCCTACACTCCTACTATATGCATAGTGTAACTCCCAGCAACCTCTTACCCAGCCCGCCTTCACCTCCACTGTCAGGACAGGTGACAGCCAAGGAACGCCCCNCCCAGGCAAGAATCCTGGAGTGGGTTGCCATTTCCTTCTCCAGGAGACTTTGTGTAAGAGCAATGGGTACTCTCCCTACACTCCTACTATATGCATAGTGTAACTCCCAGCAACCTCTTACCCAGCCCGCCTTCACCTCCACTGTCAGGACAGGTGACAGCCAAGGAACGCCCCAATTTCTGAGTTCCCTGAAAACTCTCCCGGAACAAGATAATGTGCTCTGCTGTTTAGTCGCTCAGTCATGTTGGACTCTTTGCCACCCCATGGACTGNAGAGCAGATACAGTTGAGGGCACATTACATTTGAAATAAAAATACATTTTCGAAAAGCAAAGAAAGACACCTTCATAACAGGGGCACATCAGAGATGTTGAATGCCTACTATGTGCCAGATACAGAGGCTGGATCCTGCCTGTAGATCATTATTAATCACTATAAATCTGATTGGGAACTCATGTACACCTGAGATGAAAATAAAATAAAATAAAATAAAAAATACTGTAATAAAAAAATAAAAAATAAAAAGAATAGCCCACAAAAAATAAATAAATAAATAAATAATTTTTAAATAAATAATAAATCTGCCATGGGCAGGTCTTATTATTCCTCTTCTGTTGTTGTTTAATCGCTAAGTTTTGTCAGACTCTTTGCGACCCCATGGACTGTAGCCTGCCAGGCTCCTCTGTCCAGGGGATTTCTCAGGCAAGAATCCTGGAGTGGGTTGCCATTTCCTTCTNTAAATAAATAAATAAATAATTTTTAAATAAATAATAAATCTGCCATGGGCAGGTCTTATTATTCCTCTTCTGTTGTTGTTTAATCGCTAAGTTTTGTCAGACTCTTTGCGACCCCATGGACTGTAGCCTGCCAGGCTCCTCTGTCCAGGGGATTTCTCAGGCAAGAATCCTGGAGTGGGTTGCCATTTCCTTCTCCAGGAGGTCTTGTGTAAGAGCAATGGGTACTCTCCCTACACTCCTACGATATGCATGGTGTAACTCCCAGCAACCTCTTCCCCAGCTCGCCTTCACCTCCGCTGTCAGGACAGGTGACAGCCAAGGACCGCCCCAACTTCTGAGTTCCCTGAAAACTCTCCTGGAACAAGATAATGTGCTCTGCTGTTTAGTCGCTCAGTCATGTTGGACTCTTTGCCACCCCATGGACTGNGGGAGGCCAGGAGGGGATGGAGCAGCAGGATCCACAGTGAAAGCCTGTGATTTCAGAAGGACTTGGGCTTTTGCTCTGAATTGGGGTTTGTTTCGTTTCGTTTCTTTCTTTCTTTTTTAAATTATTTATTTATTTATGGCTGCACTGGATCTTGGTTGCTGTGCGTGGGCTTTCTCTATTGTGGCAATCAGGGGCTACTTTTCCTTGTGGTGCGTGAGTTTCTCATTGCAGTGGCTTCCCTTCTTGCTTCAGTAGTTGCAGCAGGCCGGCTCAGTAGTTGTGGTGCCTGGGCTTAGTTGCTGTGCCACATGCAGGATCTTCCTGGACCAAGGAGCAAACTCCTGTGCCCTGCATTGGCAGACAGATTCTTAACCTCTGGACTAGCAGGAAAGACTCCTAAACTGGGTTTTGAGCAGGCTTTAACAGGATCTCTCTGGCTTTAATGTTGAGAATTAACTGTAGAGATGTCGGTGGGGAAACAGAGAGATGAGTTAGGAGGCAATTNAAGGAGGAAACTCCTGTGCCCTGCATTGGCAGACAGATTCTTAACCTCTGGACTAGCAGGAAAGACTCCTAAACTGGGTTTTGAGCAGGCTTTAACAGGATCTCTCTGGCTTTAATGTTGAGAATTAACTGTAGAGATGTCGGTGGGGAAACAGAGAGATGAGTTAGGAGGCAATTACAACAATCAGTAATACAGGTAAAATTTAGGCTAGACATTTTAGTGTGTGTGTGTGTGTGTGTGTGTGTTATATTTTCCCGACTGTGGTACTTTTTTTTTTTTTAACACATTGAAATGGAACGGTTAAGCAAGAGAAGCCCAGGAACGTATTCTTTTTCCAGACACATAGCTGGATCCTAGGGATACAATTACCTTGAGGTAACTTTGCATGTCATGCTCAGTTGCTCAGTCTTATCTGATTCTTTATGACCCCATAGACTGTAGCCCTCCAGGCTCCTCTGTCCATGGAATTTTCCAGGCAAGAATACTGGAGTGAGTTGCCATTTCCTGCTCAAGGGGCTTTTCCTGACCAAGGGACTGAACCTGTGTCTCTTGTGTCTCCTGCACTGGTAGATGGATTCTTTACCACCAAGCCTCGTGAAATAACTTTAAGATGCCACATTAAAGGGGATAATCAGTAGGGGAAGGGTGAAGGGTGTCCTGCCAGCAATCTGGGGAGGCAGTAGATTGCATCATACATCCCATTTCTTACAACTGATCCCAGCCAGTCATCCTGACTTTTTCACATTGTGCTCCTGTCTGTTGGAGAATCCCACAAAGCACCGTAAGAGAGTTTAGCTCTCCTGACAGAATGTGAGTGGCGGTTGAGGCCCTCAAAAATGACTCCTTATATTGAACACACAGAGATGTGACAACAACATCATCAAAATAAACACCCAATCGTTTATATCAGTTGCTAAGTCATGTCCAACTTTTTGCAACCCCATGGGCTGCAGCCCACCAGGCTCCTCTGTCCATGAGACTTTCCAAGCAAGAATACTGGAGTGATTGCTATTTCCTCTTCCAGAGAAATCATTATAAAAACCAATAATAATCATTTTTAATGCTTTTCCAAGTTCTGTAAATGGGGATCAAACAAGAGCTATGGAGCATGGGATCACAATTTCTCCACGCCACTTGCTAGCCTAAAACCAGCCGTAGCAAAGACGAGCATCGCCTCACTAGTGATTAGCAGTCATATTATTTGCCTACTCAGAAATTCAGTGAACTACTCAGTGGGCTTAACAATAGAGTGGTGAGTGAAAAAGTTAACCCTCAAAAGGTTACACACGACAGATCTCTGTGTAAACGTAAAACAATGTAAACCAAAAAATCAGAAAATTTGTAAGAAACATGGCTTCAGCATTGCATTTTAAAGCTAAAAGTGAGAGAGCAAAGACCGTATTATTCAGAACAGCAGTTGCCTTGGGAGTGGGAGGCAAGGGCACAAGGTTATACTTAAGTATGACGGTAAGTATAAGTAATTGCCACTGTTCTGGGTGTCATAGGGGTATTTGTTTCATAAGCGCTTGCTATGGTACTTCTATTAATTCATTATTTAATAAAAAAAAAAAAAAAAAAAAAGATGGCCTTGCAGGGACCAATGATGAGAGAATGTCATGAACCAAGACATATTAATAATTAATATGCCTCTAATTAATTCTTTGCCTCTGAGATCCAGAAGGAAGTAGAGGAGGAAAGGGGAACAGAGGGAAATTCAATGGACTTTACATTTGAGAGACAAGTTAATGTCTTATAACACAGAAAGTGTTCTGCAGGCACGTGTGTACATACGTGCGGCGGTGGCTCTATGCATCTGAGAGTCCACGTGCTCCTGTGTTTGTGTGAGTCTAACCAAAGGAGTTTAAGGGGTCCCCGACTCTGTCTGGTGCCCTGCTGGGCTCTGACAGCAGAGTCCAGCAGCTGCGGAGAGGGCCTTGGAGCAGGGAGGCAGGACTGCTGCGCTGGTTTGTGAGAGTTAAAGGTCATGTGATGCCTCTTCCAGGATATTCCTGACAGGGAGCTGATGAATGGATCCCCTTCCAACTTAGGGGCAATGGCACCCCACTCCAGTACTCTTACCTGGAAAATCCAATGGACGGAGCAGCCTGGTGGGCTGCAATCCATGGGATCGCTAAGAGTCAGACACGACTGAGCGACTTCACTTTCACTTTTCACTCTCATGCATTGGAGAAGGAAATGGCAACCCACTCCAGTGTTCTTGCCTGGAGAATCCCAGGGATGGGGAAGCCTGGTGGGATGCCGTCTATGGGGTCCCACAGAGACAGACACGACTGAAGTGACTTAGCAGCAGCAGTAGCAGCAACAGGCATGGCAAGGCAGAGCATTTCCCTGGATCAGAAGGTTCCAGAAAACAGAAGCACACATGCTTGTCCCCATGACCACGTCCTCCCCAGAGACCTGCTTTTCAGGCTCAGGGAGGTGGGAGCAAGGGTCTGACCAGGTGAAGCTTGTTGGAACCAGCTGAGTTGGAAGAACATTGTGAGAGTTCATTAATGACATAACCTTCAGTCTTTCCTAACTGTCCTGACCACCACTCCCAGAAGTCAGAGCTAGCCCAAGCCACTGTCCTTGGCAACGTGAAGGAAAAGTTTATCCACACACTCTCCACATGGCCCTGTCTCACTGGCCACCTCCTAGTCTCTATCCACAAGTCTACCAACGTAAGACGGCAGAGGGAGGGAAGAACCAGGCCCCAGACATCTGGGGGATGAAATGGGGCTGCCACAGCCCCAGTGAGGCTCTCAGGATTTCATGCTCACAGCATCCCAGACCCTCTCACTCTCAGAAGTGATGGGGTCCAGACAACTGTGCAAATATGTACAGTAAGGCCACTCAGGCAGGCCTGTGTAGTGGATCATCCAGGCAAAGAGTGAAGGGTAAGCAGAGGCATCCAGTGAAATTCTGACAATGTGGCTACCTTAGCCAAGAAGTATGTACAACTCTCTTCCACATCTGTGATGGTTAATTTCACATGCTGACTTGGCTAGGCCATGGTACCCAAATATTTGGTCAAACATCAGTCTAGATGTGTCTGTGAAGATATTTTTTTTTAGATAAGATCACCATTTAAATCAGCTGACTTTGAGATGCTAACAGACAACTCATTGGAAAAGTCCCTGATGCTGGGAAAGATTGAGGGCAGAAACAGAAGAGAGGGCATCAGAGGATGAAATGGCTGGACTGCATCACCAACGCAGTGAACATGAACTTGGGCAAACTCCGGGAGATGTTGAGGGACAGGGAAGCCTGGTATGCTGAAGTCCATGGGGTCGCAAAGAGTCGGACATGACTGGGTGATTGAACAATAGCAAAGCGTATTACTGTCCATAATGGGGTGGTGGGACTCATTCAATCCACTGAAGGCCTTAAGAGGAAAAGATAGAGGCCCCCCAAGGGAAGATGGCATTCTGTCTTCAGACTGCCTTTGTCTCAAGCTGTAACAATGACTCCTCCTAGGGTCTCCAAACTGCCAGCCTGCCCTGCAGACTTATCTCTCTTATCTCTCTCTTTGATTTGTATACATTCTACTAGTTCTATTTCTCCAGAGAACTCTCACTAAGCATCCCCCCTCAACCCACCGTGCTGCATACCCACTCTGCAATCCTGAGAAGAAACTGTTGGGCAAAGCTCCTTAGACACTGAAAGTGAAAGTGAAGTCGCTCAGTCGTGTCCAACTCTTTGTGGCGCTATGGACTGTAGCCTATTAGGCTCCTCCGTCCATGGGATTTTCCAGGCAAGAGTGCTGGAGTAGATTGCCATTTCCTTCTCCAGGGGATCTTCCCGACCCAGGAATCGAACCTGGGTCTCCAGCATTGCAGCCGGACGCTTTACCGTCAAGCCACCAGAGAAGCCCTTAGACACTGCCCAGATATAAAAGATGCCTTCTCTAGAGAAAACTGCAGTCTTCCACAGTCACTCCATATTCTGGTGCTTTCACCATCAAGTGCAGATCCCAGACCCTCAGACACAGCTGCCAGTGCCAACTAGTGAATAGTTCCTGATTGAAACACGATGATGTCATCCTTTGGAAATCACAATGTAATATCCTCTAAAAAAGCATTCTACATGAAAATGCTGGGTCCAGGTAAGCCAATGGAAATTTTTCTCAAAGCACCGTGGTAAAATCCACTGATTGCCCCCAGAATCCATTCTTTCCTTCATTTGCAATAATATATTTGGAGGTGGGCAAGTGGCTTCCCACTCAGACTGCATTTCCCAGCTTTTCTTGCAGGTGGACACGGCCATGGAACTAAGTGGTCACCAAGGATCATTACTTTCTATGTAATTCTGGTGCTCACCTCCATTTGAGCATGCTTCCCTTGGGGCTGGCAGAAATAAGATGCCAGCCTTTCCTGAATGACTGCGTGGAGCAGAGTCACCTGGTGGCCTGGAATTCAGAAGTTTACAAGTTTACTTCAGTGTGATTTGGGTTTTGTTTGTTTATTTATTTGTTTATTTCTATTTTTGGAAGTGGGGATGGACCTGTCTCTTGTTACAGCAGCTTATCTTTTCAACCTAAATAATACAAACCATCTAAGGCTATACCACCCTGAATGCGCCTAATCTTGTCTAAATAATACAAATGATCCCCATGGGGGATCATCCATACCAACCTGCTGCAAACTGGGAACAGGTGTGCTGAGATCACCACCTCCTCAGGCCTCCTGGAAGCTGGCTAAAGCCTCCATGGCCAGAAACCACAGGCTGAATAGCCATGACCAGCCTTCTCCACTTACCCCAATATACATGGTCATTTTCGTATGTGCCCTAACTTGAACACTGCCCAGGGGACACCTTCTGCTCTGCACAATATTCCATCTTCTGATTCTTTGCTCTCCCCTCTCCTGGTTTTCTGACCTCTTAGTACACAGCAAGGTCTGGGTGTCTGGCTCCTGTGGCCTGATTTGGGCACCTTGCTCCAGGTTGGCTGTCTGAACATTTCAACACTGCGCTTCTAAGCTGATGGTCATCAGGATTTTCCCTTCCACCCCAGTCTCCCTAAAGACAGCGGGATCCCTTCTCAGTTTTAAGGTGGTACTTGGGGGTTGTTGGAGAATTTCTTTTCTCCCAGGTTTCTCTGCCCAAATCTTCTGCTCCAAAAGAGGCTGTTTGGAGCAAGTGGCTCTCCATGTCTCCCCAGGTCAACTCAGGCTCAGGGTGGTTGCTTCAGGGACCACCTGTGAGCTGGCAGGCAACGTGATGGGTCTCAGGTAAATTCAGTTCAGTTGCTCCGTCATGTCTGACTCTTTGTGACCCTGTGAACTACAGCATACCAGGCATCCCTGTACATCACCAACTCCTAGAGTTTACTCAAACTCATGTCCACTGAGTCAGTGATGCCATCCAACTATTTCATCCTCTGTCAGTCCCTTCTCCTTCCACCTTCAATCTTTCCCAGTATCAGGGTCTTTTCAGTGAGTCAGTTCTTCGCATCAGGTGGCTAAAGTATTGGAGTTTCAGCTTCAGCATCCATTCTTCCAATGAATATTTTAGATTGATTTCCCTTAGGATGGACTGGTTGGATCTCCTTGCAGTCCAAGGAACTCTCAAGAGTCTCTTCCAACACCATAGTTCAAAAGCATCAATTCTTCGGTGCTCAGCTTTCTTTATAGTCTAACTCTCACATCCATACATGTTGTTGCTGCTGCTAAGTCACTTCAGTCGTGTCCAACTCTATGCAACCCCAGAGACAGCAGCCCACCAGGCTCCTCCATCCCTGGGACTCTCCAGGTAAGAACACTGGAGTGGGTTGCCATTTCCTTCTCCAATGCATAAAAATGAAAAGTGAAAGTGAAGTCGCTCAGTCATGTGCGACTCTTATCGACCCTATGGACTGCAGCCCACCAGGTGCCTCCACCCATGGGATTTTCCAGGTAAGAGTACTGGAGTGGGTTGCCATTGTCTTCTCCAATCCATACATGACTACTGGAAAAACCATAGCTTTGACTAGATGGACCTTTGTTGGCAAAGTGATGTCTCTGCTTTTTATTATGCTGTCTAGGTTGGTCATAACTTTCCTTCCAAGGAGTAAGCATCTTTTAATTTCATGGCTGCAGTCACCATCTGCAGTGTTTTGGAAGCCCCAAAAAATAAAGTCTGTCACTGTTTCCACTGTTTCCCCATCTATTTGCCATGAAGTGATGGGACCAGATGCCATGATCTTAGTATTCTGAATGTTGAGTTTTAAGCCAACATTTTCACTCTCTTCTTTCACTTTCATCAAGAGGCTCTTTAGTTCTTCTTCACTTTCTGCCATAGGGTGGTGTCATCTGCATATCTGAGGTTATTGATATTTCTCCCGGCAATCTTGATTCCAGCTTGGGCTTCATCCAGCCCAGTGTTTCTCATGATGGGTCTCAGGAACGAAAGCAAAAGAAGGCAGACAAGAGCCCTCAGTTCTTTGTGTTTACGCCTGTGCCTGACTATATTGGTTAGCATTAGTTAATTCGAGAGAGACAAACAAGAGCAGCTTAGTAAGGAAGTGCTCCAAGAATGATGGGGACATGTCAGAGAACACACAGCCAGCTAAAAGGGACTCCTACTGGCCAAATCTGTGCATCAAAGGAAGTGATAACAATAATATAGGTCATAACCTATGGAATAAAACAATCCATGAGTCCATATTTACAGTAGGAAACAAAGCAGAAGAAAGAAGGAAAGCTCCTTTTACATTTGTATGTCAACTAATTAATGTGTTGAATAGAAAAAATGATAGAATTAACAAATCACCAATCGGCAGCTAGCATAATAATAATTCACTCAGGCAAGAAAGAATCATTAATGGGCACTTCCCTAGCCATCCAGGGGTTAAGACTCTGAGCTTTCAATGCAAGGGGAACAGGTTCAATCCCTTGACCGGAACTAAGATCCTGCATGCCACTCAGCACAGCCAAAAAGAAAAAATCATTAATGGGTGCTAAAACTAGTGGGTAAAATTTGGTGAGGAATGGGGTATTTTTTATAGTCTCAAAGTATCTGTCTGTAAGATATTTCTGTATTACAAAGGGGAAAATAGTCACTTTACAGTAAAGAAAGTTGACTGATCCAACATTAGCCAAGCAGTAAAGCCAATCTACTGAAACCAGGTTACGTGGTGAAGAAAAGTGCAGCATTTTTGCAGGGCACCAAGCAAGGAGTCCAAGGCAGTTCAGTTCAGTTCAGTCACTTAGTCGTGTTCGACTCTTTGTGACCCCATGGACTGCAGCATGCCAGGCTTCCCTGTCCATCACAACTCCTGGAGTTTACCCAAACACATGTCCATTGAGTCGGTGACGCCATCCAGCCATCTCAGCGTTCATCGTCCCCTTCTCTCCCTGCCTTCAGTCTTTCCCAGCATCAGGATCTTTTCAAATGAGTCCAAGGCAGATGGTGCTCAAAACACTCAAATTCCCTAAAGAATTTCAGGAAAGGGAGGTTGAGGAAGGAGTCCCAGGATATGTAAGTCAGCTTGTGCACAATTCTCAGGTTGGTTGATGATGCGGTAACAGGATGGTATTGCAGGGGTTAACATTATCAATCTTTAGGGGCCAGTAGGTCTGGGGGCTACATGTTCACGGTCATCAAGTAGCTAATTTCTTCCATTTGGTAGTGGTTTTAGCATCTGCAAAACAACTCACGAAATGAGTTGATACTCATCAGATGCTGATATCTGAGTACTTCAAAGAAGAAATTAAGCAGAGGATATGGGAGAGTGATCTATGCCCGGAAGGCCCCATAGGGTCCTGCTTGGTTCCATGGGGAGTTGTCTTCTAATGAGTACGGAGTTTCAGTTTGTGAAGTTGCAAAAAGCATGTTATGAATGTAGATGCCGGTGATGATTGTACAATGCGAGTATACCTGAGGCAACTCAACTGTGCACTTGAAACAGTTATGATAAATTTCATGTCATGTACATTTTACCATAATTATAAAAATAAATACTTTTTTAAGTGGCTGACACTTAATAAGAGCTCTGAGGGTGCTAGTTATTAACATTAGCATAAGATCTGTACGCGTGTTATCTCTCTCCGTCAGTGCGGGGCCTGAAGGAGTTCAGTCTTGGTATAATGAGCACCTCCTAAAGGGCAGGGTGGGGGCTGAACATGCACAGTTCATGGAGAGCAACTCTTAGAGGTGGATTAGAGGACAAGGCAAGGAGGAGTCCAGAGAGAAACTGCCTCTAAGGAGAGGTGGCAAGGGATAAACCTCACCCGGGATGAGCCTGGGGAGAGCGACGTGAGACAGAATTCACAGAGCAGGGGCAGCCCGAGGAGAGTCGGGAGCCCCTTTCTGCTCAGGGCTTGAGCAGGGGTGCCTGCAGCCGTCCTATGGGACACACCCCCTCTGAGCTTTCCCACTAGCGTCTGGGAAGCAGCTGAGCTGTCCCATTAAGGACAGAGCATCTAGAAATGGCGTGGGAGAGACAGAGCCGTTGAGCTTTAAGAGCAGGCTCTCGTCCCGTTCCCAGCAAGTCCCACTGAGGAACATGTGAACGGGGCCGAGGCAGGTACAGAGAGGGGTCTACTCAGATAGACACACATGTCGGAAAGAGCAGGACTGCTGTTGCTGACCAAGCCCGTACTAGGAGAGACCCAAGGCCAAGAGGGGTTTCCATGCCCTTCCAAACCTGTGTGAACACCTAGTGGAGGGGAAGGTACACTGGACCAGGAGTCAGGAAACCCGATTCTCACTCCAACTCTGTCACCAGTTTGCTGTGTGTCTCTGGGCAAGCCACTTACCCTCTCCAGACCCCCTTCCTGGCTGTAGAGCAAAGAGATCGTACTCATTCCAAAGGGCTGTTCCAACACTTTTTTTTTTTTTTAACTTTCCACTTATGTCCCTACTTTCTTGTGTGTGTGTGTGTGTGTGAATTTCTTTTTTTATGTTCCAACTCTTATTTGGGGGAATAAAGCCCAAAGTCAGTTTGTACTAAACGTTTTACTTTTCAAAGCACTTTCACATCAATGATTTTCTGCTCCCAGAACTTCTTTGTAGATTATTAGAGTAGGTCCCATTTCTCCAACTTCATCGAAAGGAAATATGAGGCCCAGGGAAGGGAAAAGACTCACCTAAGTTCACCCAGCCAACAGATGGCAGAGTCAAGACCCAAATTTGAGTCTCCTGACTCTTGTCCGGTTTGCTGTGTCCAGCTAAGCGGTTTTACCTCACACAGAGGTGTAGTCTCCAGGGAAAAAGAGACTGAAGGGCACTCAGGGACAGAACCAAGTCAGCCTGAAGGAAAGGACAACTTTATCTAACTGGTCTGCCCAGAGGGGCACCTTCTCTTCATAGTTCTTCCAGAGACAGAGGGAACATTTCTTTCCCAATGAATCAGCCCAGATGGTACCTTTCTACAATCTCTGTCTGTCTGTCTGTCTGCCTCTCTATGGGAGCACCTTTCCTTAATTTGCACAAAGGCACCCAGCCCCAACTCCTGAGTTGTGCCTCTTTCCATTAGGGGCTGGAGTAAGGCTCCCAGATGTATTACAGAACACTTAGTTATATTTGAACTTCAGAGGGACAATTAAGACTTAGATAATAAGTCCTATGCAATTTGGGGAACACAATTATCCTTTAAAAATGTATTTTGCTTATCTTAAATTTAACTAACTGAGCATCCTATACTTTTACTTGTTCAATCTGCCAGCCCTAGTCTAGAAGCCATGGTGTACTCATTCTGACTTGTACCAGCTCATGAGAGCCAATGGTTAATTTTCTGGGAATTTTGTGAGCCAGTTGTTCAGCCACTGGGAGCTTAAAATCAACCATGGTGGGAGTATTCACAGTATGGAATCTGGCTGCTGCTGCTGCTGCTAAGTCACTTCAGTCATGTCCGACTCTGTGTGACCCCATAGATGACAGCCCACCAGGCTTCCCCATCCCTGGGATTCTCCAGGCAGGAACACTGGAGTGGGTTGCCATATCCTTCTCCAATGCATGAAAGTAAAAAGTGAAAGTGAAGTCACTCAGCCGTGTCCGACTCTTAGCAACACCATGGACTGCAGCCTACCAGGCTCCTCCGTCCATGGGATTCTCCAGGCAAGAGTACTGGAGTGGGGTGCCATTGCCTTCCGGAATCTGACAGTCACCACAAATCAGCACTTTTCTTTTTTTTAGAGCTGGCTGTGAAACATTTAAGAGGGTTTCCCACGTGGTGCTAGTGGTAAAGAACCTGCCTGACAACGCTGGAGACACAGAGACACAGGTTCCATCCCTGGCTTAAGAAGCTCCTCTGGATCAGGGCATGGCAACCCACTCTAGTATTCCTGCCTGGAGAATCCCATGGACAGAGGAGCCTGGCAGGCTATAGTCCATAGGGTCGCAAAGAGTCAGACACGACTGAAGCAACTTAGCACGCACACCACGTGAAACATTTACCAATATTCCGTTGTCCAGAAGCTTCCTTGTCTTTAACACACAGTCAAAACTCTGAAGCTGTCTCCCTGGCTGCTGTACAGCACATGGGAGGCACACATCCAGGACCTCCATGGAGGGCAACCTCGCAGGGACCACTGGTACTCAAAGCACTTCCCACCCAGGGGGACTACCTGGCCATCTGCTACCTTACCCTTCCTACTATGGCTTTGACTGTGACCTCTTGTCCATGGCTGAGAGATTCAAATTTGACCTGGAGTTTCATCACAAGACCTTTGGCCAGTGAGCAGAGGGAGCCCTCCTTCCCCCTTCTCTGCCGCCCTTTGAGCATCTCTCCACCAGCCGGGATGCAGGATGGGGGAAGGTGTCCGGGTGGCTAGCTGAGGTGGAAACTTGGTCTCTTCTGGGGCTTCAGGGAGTGAGGGTTGAAGTGGGGGGCTGGTGGGGCCCTACCCCTCTCTTCGAGTAGATGTTATGCAAGAGGGGGTTCTGGAGCAGAGTGCTGGACGAGGAAGCAGGAAATGCTGTGGGGAGAGTACAGCGCCTGTTCCCAAATACTCTCCGTCAGCTCCTAAGACTTTGGGGCGAGGCAAGGAAGGCCACCAAGGTTACCAAGCCCAGCCCTACCTGGTCCCCCCTGTCAAACACAGGTACTGTGGTGGGGTCAGGGTGTGGCTGTAACCAGGTTCCAGAAAAGTCCTACACAGGGAGTCAGGAGAGCTGGGTAGGGTCTCAGTCCTGTCACAGACTCGCTGGCAGGACCCTCAGCCTCCAAGGGCCCCAATCGAGCATCTGTAAGATATTGCTTGGCATCTGCCTGCCTCCCTACGATAAGTACCCTCTCTCGATGACACGGTGATTGGGCAGTGGCTTCTGGGCTCTCACGGCCCTAACGTCACTCTGCACACTTGATCAGGGAACAGTGGGGGGAATGTCCTGGTGAGGAGGGTGGGAGAAGGTTAAGAGGCCACTGGCCCTGGAGGAGCAAGAGGGTTAGGGACAAAGAAATCAGAGAATAGCCTAGCCCTGCAGGCTGAGAGATGGCCCCAAGCCTGGGCCCCAGACAACCTGTTGGAAGTCACACTTCACTGCGGCGGTTTCCAGGTCACCCTAAGCTCAGCCCTCGGCCATCTTCCCAGGTTATCTCCTTCTCAGCCTAGCCGCCTGTCCCCATCTGCCTTCCAAGAGGAAGTCATCCAGGCAGAACCAAACATGCAGGGGAAGCTCCCAGTCAGCCTTGAACTCAAAGGCTTTGCTCCCAGGATGGGCTCTCTGAATACTCCAGCCAGAACCTTCTCCAGATCTAGGCCTGGAGCTCCAGTTCTTTGTCCAGGAGGGCAGAGGTTACACTCTTGGCTGAAAGGTATTGGGACAATTGTTTAATATTTCGCAGAATCAGTTTTATATCCTAACTAGTCTAGTTAGTCAGGGCCCTCCAGAGAAGCAGAACCAACAGGGTGTGATGTGTGTGTGTGTTAGCTGCTCAGTCATGTTGGCTCTTTGCGACCCCATGGACTGTAACCCACTAGGCTCCTTGGTCCATGGAATTCTCCAGGCAAGAATATTGGAGTGGGTGGCCACTCCCTTCTCCAGGGGATCTTCCCAACCCAGGGATTGAACACAGGTCTCCTCATTGCAGGCAGATTCGTTACCATCTGAGCCACCAGGGATGCAAATATACATACAGAAAGATTTAAAGAGTTGGCTCACACAATTCTGGAGTATCATGGGGGCAGACAAGTCCAAAAACTCCAGAACGGACCAGCAGGTTGGAGAACCAGAAAGAGCCAATTCAGTAGCCAGTTCAGGTCTGAAAACCAATTGCTGGCAAAATTCACTCTTGCTCAGGGGAGGTCAGTCCTTCTATTCAGGACTTCAGCTGGTTGGATGCGGCCTCCCCACATTATGGAACACAATCTGTTTTACTCAAAGTCCACCAATTTAAATGTTAATCTCATCCAAAAACACTCTCCCAGAAACAGGCAGAATAGTGTTTGACTACAGATCTGAGCCCCAGGGCCCAGCTAAATTAACACACAAAAGCAACCATCCAAGTGCTCCAGGGGAAATAGCAAGGAGGAACCATTGTCCACCCTTGACCTAAGGCAGAGCTGAACAGACAGGGCCTCCTCAACTCCAACAGAAAAGGAACTGAAGAGTAAACACCCAGACCTCCCTTTCCTACCTCCCTTCAGTATCCAGCAAATTCCAGAGGGCAGTGGAGCCACTAATACAGTCCACATAAGTTAGTCTTCTGGGGTTCACAAGAGCATGGAGAAGGATGGAGAGTGAATCGTGAGAGACGCGTGGAAGATGCTCGGCTTAGCATCTATTAATATTTCTAAAGTGAACTGTGGACATCTGTGTACCCAGAACCCCAGCAGTGGGGTGCCGGCATCCAGGGTCTGCCCAGCTTGGGTGTAGAGAGACCACTCTTTCATTCATTGTGCTACAACGGATGTCCTGGATGGACAGACGAGGCGTACCCCAACTCAGGGCCAACAGTGCCTCCTGCTGCCCAGGGGAATGGATCCAACCTCCCCCGCTCCACCGCATTCCAAAACTTCTGCCCTCTGACCTCCACCAGTCCGCCCTCTCCATCCCAACTCACATTCTGACTCTGGTCTAACCAGGGGTCTTCGCAGAGCTAGGGTGATCTGCTCAAAATCAAATCTTTTATGGATATGTTCTAAAAAAAAGGTGTCTCCATGTCAGCAACACTGACATTTCAGGCCAGATAATTCATCTCCAACTGTGAAAAATGAAACAACTCCAGATATGGACAGACGACCCCAGGGCAGCAAAGTCCACCCCCATCCCATACCCCAGTAGAGAACCACAGTCCTAAGGTTTGCCTTCATCAATTTGACAGCATTTTGTTCATGCCAGAGCTGTCTCAGACTCTTTTAAGAATATTTGCCTCATCTTAAACATCTTTCTACATAGTGACTTCTGAATAACTCAGAGAAATTTCCATTCAAGGGGACTTCTCCCTTAACTTAACACAGGAGCACATTTTCAAGCTAACTATCGAGAAAACAAACTGCTTAAGTGTTAACCAGATGAGAAAAAAAATCAATCTCATTCTCCATATTAGGAAAGCTACCATCTCAGCATCCCGATATCTTTTTTCCCACATGAGCTTGTGGGGTGAAGAAATAGTCAAGAACTTGCGTATGTAAACATCCTTTTCTCCAGTGATTTGTCAGCAGCCACACAGAACCTCATCTCACACCAAACACCAAAATAATGGGTAAATATTTTTCTAAAATAAGCAATCACAGAGGCTATCACAATCAGACAGCTCCAGAACTCTGAACAGGGAAGGATTTTCAAAGCTTAGGTAGAAACAAACGCAAAGGAAAAAAAAGAATTTAACATATTTGATTAAAGAAAAAATAAATATTTGTCCTGAAACAGTTAAAAAGTAAAAAGCATTGTTTTTCTTAGAAACATAATTTGGCAAGTGTTTATCTAATTTACTTATACTAAAAGCTTTAAAACATGGATCCATTAATCCCATGTTTAGGAATCCAACACAAAGCCTGACTCTAAAATACAGGAAAAAACAGGCTACACAGGGGTATTGATTACAAGGTTACTTATAATGATGAATGTCTGTAAGTCTCTCACCTGTCAACCACTTGAGGAGCAGGGAGCTCAAATTAACTTGAACTTCTGTGTACTGTGTATCAGGCAGCACGGAAAATGGACATTTCTAGCACATTTAAAGAGACACGGAGAAGCGATGCTGCCCCCGTGCCAGGACCACCGAGCCCGCACGAGGGTCACACACAGTGACACGACAGTCCTGCAAAGCCACTGCCGGTTCACGTGTCTGCAGGCACATCGGTAATAAGAATCCCTGGGGACAACGCGATACACTCAGCGTCACCAGTCACTGTAATCCTCCTAGATTTTATGCTAACTGAATTCGAGTATAAAATTCTTTTCTCACAAATTGGAGAGACGTCTAACTGTATTTTCTTCCAACTGGACAGGAAGCTGTGCTATCATCATTTATTACATAATCAAACCTGTTCCCACTGAAATAGCACAGTGGAAACAGCACAGAGTCCAGGTTCTAGTAATTGCAATGAATAAAATTAGAGGGTCTATTCTGTGGGAACTCCACATACTGAAACATAAATGTTGATTCTGGGCAGTGGGATCCAGGGCTGTGCTGTTCACATCACGGGGGGCTCAGTATCACTTGGGATTATTAAGGCTGTAGAGTCTCAAGAACCACAATCTGTATTTAGAGGGATTCCTGGACACCCTAGTTTGAGCAGCACAGCCAAGGGACCCTGCTAGACTGCATTGTGTGATGAGAAGACAATAAACTTGGAGTGACTCTTTATTTTGGCTTTGAATGCTGCCCTTAAATCTACTCTAGACCTGGTCACTTGCTGCCAGAACCCCCTTGGGAGAAGGTTCCTCGCCTTCAGCTTCCTAATCTCCAAGGAGTGAATAGGTCTCAACATCTACTCCACAGTTCGTGCCAAAGAAGGCAGAGGATGAGTGTGAGGGACACATCCGGCACATTTTACAGACCAGGGCCCCACCCAGACTTGCCCATTTGCAAAACACATTAGAGTTTACTACCTGAAATCTCTGATCTTAGATGAATTTTGGGAAGAGATTTGGAAATACTTTTTTTTTTTCTGTTTTTTATCCTTTTGGAAACACTTTTTTTTTAACATAACTTTTTATTTTGTAGATTCACATGCAGCATAGGAAATAATAGAGAGAGATTTGAGTACATTTCAATGATAGTATAATGGTAGCATCTTTCAAAACATAGTATCACAACCAAAAAATTGTCACAACCAGAAGACTGTTGGAAATAAACCAGCTCCTACCAAGAAGTCAATCTGAAACCTACCCAGAAGTGCAGGCAACCCTTTTGATACAACCCACTGCCCTCATTCATCTTTTACACGTTTTACTAGTAAGTTATGTGTGTGTGCATCTCTGTGTGTTTGAGTGTGTGAGTGTGCATGCAAGCAAATTCCACAAAATTTAATCACATGTTCTGTTTATGAATGCCAACACTTTTAAACTGATTTGTGCAAACAGAGGCTTCTCAACCTTTTGGGTGGCCCTGGTTACATTTATTTCTATCCTCAGAAAAATAAAGTTTGATTAAGCAAATAGAGTAAAAGGGATTGAAGATAGCAGGAAATATTTAACCAAGTTCAGGACAAACAGGTTTAAAAAGCAAACTCACTAACCTCAGTCAGTGAAATTTCAGCCATTTCTGCATTCTGTTTTCCATGCTACAGAGTTTTCCTTTCTGGGTTTCATTTTCCCAGCAAACCCAAAGAGAGAAGGATACTTGACCTACTCCAGACGCTTGGCCTCTCTGTGTTTTTGTCTTTGTCTGTCTCTCTTTGCCCATTTGTGTCTCTCTGTTCTGTGGCCCAGACCCTCTGCTTCATTCTCTCCCAAATCTAACCCTTGCCAGCAGCATCTACATTCAAAACATCACCCCTCAGAAGCGAAACACTGAGACATCCCCCCAGGAGCATTTGTTGACCATCCTGTCGGGTTTCTGTGTTTTGAAGATTACCAAACAGATAAAACCCAGCCAGAAAGCTAACATGTGGCCTGACTCCATGATGTGCAATCCCAGCTCCTCCCTGGGAGGGAGGGTCTGTCTGATAGGATTATGAAACTCCCCATGGGAAGGGCCTGGGAAAAGAGGGCAGATATAACGGGGAACCGCAGCAGAAGCGGCAAGGTCCACAGCCAGAATGGAGGGCAAGCTGTACAAAGGACAGGACTACAAGACAGAGTTCCAACCCCAGGAGTACTTAAAGACCTTCTATGCCTTTGATTCAGGCCCCGTAGCTGAATATGAAATCTTGAAATTCAACCTGAATAATCTCTTTGAAACTTTCTCTCCAGGTGAGTGTCTGGTCTCCACCTCAGGGAGACGATGGGTCTGCGCCTTACAGGAAGGGCTCTTGGTGGCAGGGGACCTGTCCTCTGGGACACTGCTCACCTAGGATGCTGCAAAGACGGCCCAGCTGTGAATCCACGAGGACTGTCGCTGGTTGGCCACTCGTGGAACCCAAGCACTGGCCTTTGCAGCCCAGGAACCAGGCCTGAATCTTTAACAGTCCATCTCGGTTTCTTGCCCTGTGAAATGGGATGGTACCTCCTGAACTGTGGGGCTCATAGACTCATGCTGGAAGGGATAGGTGACAATAGATATGAACATACTGCCTGCCCTTCAGTAACATAGAAGCGGCTTTAGAGCCTGGGCTCAAGAGCCCCCCTTGAAAACCTGATGAAAGACCTGGTATATACACAACACAGAAACACTCCTAATCTTTTACACAAAATTAAGAGGGTTCATGGATACCCAAAGCCAATCCACAGAGCTCAGTTCACAAACTTCTGCTCTGAGTTGTCAGGCTGGGGGGGACTGGCAGAGATTATCACCCAAGTTCTCCATGCACACAAGGGGAGACTGAGGTGCAAGACACCAGGGTGGTCAGCCCAGGTCAAACCACCTGTCACTGGCAGTAGAAAATCTCAAAATCAGTTCATGCAGGGCTGCCTTGCGCAGCTGCACAGGGAGTGCACTGAACAACTAGGGGGTTACTCAGTCATTCAGCAAAACTTGCCCTATGTATTCGATGCCAAGAAAGGGATCAAGCAAGGTCCACAGAAATACAGAAAAAAGAAAGCTAAAGCCTCACAGAGAAATTTTAGGAGACTCTGGAGGAAGGACTGGGATTAAGCCTTGGAAAATGTATTGGTTTCAATGGAGGAGGATGGAGGGAGGAAGCAGGGAGAGAAAGGTGATGTACTTATATTGCTCTTCCCCCAACTCACCACAAGATCCTCTTGCCTTCCATGATTGGTTGAGCCAGTTTTGAACCCACTGGCTCAGCTCTCATCCTTTATCAGAAGCTCTGACCTTGCAGCAAGGAGGTGGGAGGGCGGGCTATGGGGTCCCTCTAACCATTGCTCTAAACCCAGACTCAGAAGACTTGCCAATACACCAGCTTCTACCAAGAAGTCAATCTGAAAGGTGCCCAGAAGGGCAGGACTTGTCCTACCAGGGCTCCAGTAGCAAACCTTGAGGCAGCAGGGCGACCCAGTATATGCCAGCCTGTGCCCCACCCTCCTCTCTCACCCTTCTGAGCCCTAGGCATAGGGTCTGGAATCCTCAGACAGTCCACGTACTGCCCAAGGCAGGGTCGGGTCCCCTGGGAGTCACCCTGGGGAAAGGGCACAGCCTGGCATCTCCATCCACCACAACTGGCACGGAGTCGGGTGTCTGTCCCCCACACCTGGAACACGCTCTCTCCTGCAGGAGGTGTGGGAGGCAACATCCTGATTGACGTCGGCACAGGCCCCACCATCTACCAGCTGCTCTCAGCCTGCGAGGCCTTCCAGGAGATCATCATGTCAGACTACTCGGAGCTCAACCTCCGGGAGGTGGACAAGTGGCTGAAGAAGGACCCAGGGGCGTATGACTGGTCCCCAGCCGTGCAATACGTGTGTAGGCTCGAGGGAGACAGGTATCCACAGTCACCATCCTTCTCACAAGAGGTCTCCCCGTCCTCATAGGCCTGAGCCTGAGCCTGCCACCCTGCATCACTGGCCGTCTCCCTCTCGCTCCCTTTAGCTTGATCCTAACCCACTTGGGCCTCTGCACCTTCCTCCCTTTGAGTGAGTCCCACCTGCGGCCTCAGAGTTGCCTGTGCTCAAAGCTTCGGTTACTTGATTTGCTCTCCATGTTTTGCATCCCTTCCATCCTGTGGGACCTTTTTCAGTCCCTCCTCTTCCTGGAAGCTCCCCCGATTGCTCCAGCACACGCAGATCTCTTTCCTCTCAAAACTAGTGGTTTGGCTTCCACTTTACCTAGTGTTGGAGGGGCACTTGTTATGGGAAGACATGGGCTTCTTGGAATCACCCACGTCTATCTCCTCCGCACTGCTACCAAGTCCCAGAGACCAACAGCACTCACCGCCTCCAGGCACCTTCCCCATCCAGTTCACAGAGAGGGAATCCAAGGCCCAGATGTGGAGAGTGACCTCTAGGCCACCTTAGAGCAGGACAAAGACCAGACTTTAAATTCCTGCCCCATCTTTCAGCCGTGGGGGCCTGACCAAATTACAGACAGGGGCAGCCTGAAATGGAACAGGGCCTTGGGGTCTCTGAGCACAGGGTCTCTGCATCCACCAGCCTGGGCTTCATACATTCTTGTCATCAGTCACAGAGAGCATTCTGAGAGTCGGGTCACTTCCAGATACTGGGAATAACACAGTGAGTAAAGTCTCTGCCCCATCGAGCTCACATTCTCGTAGGAAGCACAACGGCCCCAAAGTAGACAGTGGTAAGGATTCAGGGAAAAACAAGTGTTCTAGAGAGGACGCTCCAGCTGCAGGGGCCTAGAGAGGTGTAGGTGCTGTGTTAGGTGGGAGGGTGTCTTACTCACCTTGAAACATGATACGAAATGTCACAGATGCGTCGGCCTAAACAAAGACACTCGTTTCTCACATTCTGCAGGCTGGGAGCTCAGGAGCCGTCCTTGACCTCGGTGAGGGTGCTCCTCCTGGCCTGTAGATGCCACCGTCTTGCCATGTCCTCTGAAGAAGGAGAGGGAGAGTGAGCTAGCTCTCTAGTCTGTCTTCTTGTAAAAGGCACAAATCCCATCATGAGTGGCCCCTCCCCCCCATGACCTCGTTTACCTCTATTTACCTGCCAAAGGCTCCATCTCCGCATACATCCACATACATGTTCGGGTTTCAGCATATGAATATAATGGGGATTCAATTCAGTCCCCACCAGATGGCAAGAGAAGGCCTCTCCTCTAAAAAAGAGCACTTTGAGCAACTCCCTGGGAGATGTGAGGGAGAAAGGATGAGAGAGTCAGGCAGAGGGGATGGCAAGGGCAAAGGCCCAGCTGTGGGAAAGAGCTGGTTTAAAGAAGGACATTTACAGGCTCAGGGGCTGCAGGGAGGAGGAATGGGGGTATATTGCATAATGGGGGCAAAGTTTCACCATGGAGGATAACAAGTTTTGTAAGCAGGAAATAGTGATAGTTGCTCGCATTGTGGATGCAGTTAATGCCCCCTGGATTGCACAGAGTGACTGAAATGGCAAATGTTTGTTATATGTCTTTTGCAACTTAATAATGCAATATGCTAAAACTGAGTTATTCAAAAGAAAGACAAAAAAAGGAGGAGGAGGAAGAGGAGAAGGAGGAATCAGATGTCAAATGCACTGTCACCTATCAGCTGTGGGGCCTTGAACAAATCACTCAACCTCTGTGTGCCTCAGTTTCCTGATCTGTATAATGGGAGAAATATGATCTTCCTCATAGGCCCATAGGAAGCCCTCCTTAGGGTATGGGGGATGTTGTCCTCATTATCATTGTTACCTGATTGACCCTCCCTCACAGGAGCAAGTGGCAGGAGAAGGAGGCCCGGCTCCGAAGGACAGTCATGCGGTTACTGACATGTGACGTGAACCAGCCCCGTCCTCTGGGGTCTGCCCAAGTGCCCGCAGCGGACTGCGTGCTGAGCCTGCTGGCCCTGGAGTGCGCCTGCCATGACGTGGACGCCTACCGGGCAGCCATCCGGAACCTGGTCGGCCTCCTGAAGCCAGGCGGGCACCTGATCACCTCGGTGGCCCTGCGCTGCCGTGAATACATGGTGGGCTCCAGGAAGTTCTCTGGTCTCTCGCTGGAGAAGGAGACAGTGGAGAAGGCCGTGCAGGAGGCCGGCTGCCAGGTGCTAAAGTGCCAGTACAGCCCCATCAAATACTCAGAGGCCTACTGCGTCAACGAGGGCCAGTGTTTTGTGGTTGCCCGCAAGGGTCCCGGGGCCTGAGGCCTGTCTGGCAGACAGGGCCTGCCCAGAGGGGGAAGTCAGGGTCCCAAAGTCTAATAAGTCTGGATCCCCCTGCTGCAGAGTCAGCCTGAACACCATCACTTCATTCTTAGTACTATGTCCCCAGGTCCCAAGTGAAAAGCAAGTTCTCCCTGCCCCCAGCCCAGGGGGCCATCCGCCACACCCCTTTCCGTTTCATCCTACACCATAAGTCAGGAAAATAAAGTGGCCCAGCCAGACGCTGTCTTGATTTGGGTCACCCACCCCCTGATGCAGACCTTGAAACAAGGATTTGAGAGCAAACAGTTTACCTGAGAAAAGATCCCAGGAAACTCTAACAGGAACGAAAGGAAGAAAAGAAGGCAGGCAGGCTGGCCGGTATGAAGGTGGGTCATCAAGTTCATTGCCACAGTGGCAACAGTTCATCATTTGGGAGGCCTGACAGTCACCCATCCTCAGGGATCTGGGACTTTGTCACCAGTATCACGATAGAGCTTCAGAGAATGGTCAGCTGAAGCAGGCCAGGCAGGGCAGGGCGTCAGGCAGTTCCATCCACATGACCAGGAATTGGAGCTTTGGGAAGACCTGAGTCACATCTCTAGAAGCACCTTCATGAATTCATGTGTCTTTCAAGACACTCTTTGTCCACACAGCTGGCCAGCTCGCAACCCAGCCAGCTCCTGACCCTGGGCTGACATATTCTCTCTGGCATGAGGGAGAGGGTTGGCCTTCCGCCACCCAAGCCTGGCTATCTTGTGAGGCCCTTAACGCTCTCTGAACTGGGGCATGGGCCCCTCACAACTCCCACTGTCCACCGTAGTCCATGCCCCACACAGCAGGCCCCCTGGGCAAATGCAGTCAAGCCTCTGGACACCGGACCAGGTCTCAACAGGTAAAATCCTGCAAGTCCCTCCAGCACCTGGCAGCCGCCTCCTGTCCTGAGGTCACCAGGCAGGGCTCCCTGAACTAGAACAGCCTGCATGTCCTCCCTACACAGGCTCATTCTGTCTCCTCCAGCCCATGTTCCAGCTCTGAACAGTTTCCTACAAGGAAAGCGGAGGGAGAAGAGTTGAGCCAGGACACTTTACCCATTTGCTAGCCTGTTGCTAAAGCCCAGTGTTTTCCTAACAGCTTCCATTGTGTTCTGGGAGGTCCCTGAGCCTTGTGGCAGAGGGCAGCAACAGGAAAGTCCTCTTCTTCACAACCTCAGTTGGGTCTTGGGGTTCAGGCAACAGAGAAGGAGCAATGCGGTGGCCATGGCTCCCAATGGCCACCAGAGGGCACTGCAGGGCAGAAAGTGGCAGGCAAAGTGCAGGAAGGACAGATGTCAGGGGCCTCCTTAGAAAACTCACCCAGCAGAGAAGCCATGACCCGCATGCTCAGAGAAACCCAAAAAGCCTTGGACAGTGAGTGCCTCCATGAAACTAGAACTTCCAATCACTGGGTCCTTGACCCTGCATTTTAGCTGGAGTCCAGGAGACCAGGGCTTTGCAGAATGTGCATGTGAGACAGCTGGGAAGCTGGTTGAAGAATGGATTCTGATCAGGTAGGTCCAATGTAGTAGAGCCTGAGATCGTGCCTTCTCAGAATCGAGCCTGAAGCTATCCTAAGCAGCTAATTTGAGAGCCATTATTTTGAGTAGGCAGCGAGGAGTGCCTCTTGTTCTGCTTCTCCCTGAATAACAGGACTCCTGGGCACTCCCTGCTGCTGGCACCCCTAACTTCCTGGTTCCTGTCTCCAGGTGAGAGAGGGCAAAGCCTAGCACTCTTGCTGGAAGACACCCCCACCCCTTCTGCCTTCTGTTACTCCTGATGTGGCGGGTTCTCCTCCCCCTGCTCCTTGATGACCTTCCCCCACAGATGGAACCCAGCAGGGTATGAACTGAAGGAGCCTCCGACTCCTCCCTCAGCAGTTTCCTGACTGGCCTGGGAGATTCTGCCTCTCCTGACGCTGGTGAGTGTTTCAAACTACATGCCTGCCCCAACCAGCCCTTCGCAGCTCTGGACCTCCCCTCCATCCCCACCCACACATCTCCTGCCCCCCTCTGAGCTCCTACAAAGCAGAGGGCACAGGGTGGTTTCATGTGAGGCTCAAAGATGCAAAGTGACTTCCACCAAGGGGCTGCCCTCCAGCATTCCCAGCTCTAGACCCTCAAAGAGGACTGGGTAGGCACTGGGGTTGGGGTCCCACCCTGGATATACAGGAGAGTCACCCAGGGAGCTGGAACCTTCAGGCAGCCTGGGCCTCCCCCAGACCAACTGCACCAGAAGCTCCAGTTTGGGGGGTAGGACCCAGGAAACAGTATTTCATCACACTCTCCTGGGGATCCGAATGTGTAACCCCAGTGGAGAACTACTCACCTGGGCCAGTGCTTCTGAAATGTTCTTTTGCTCATGAACCACCAGAGCTCTGATAAAACCCAGAGTCTGAGTCCGTAGGTCTGAGGTGGGCTNCATCACACTCTCCTGGGGATCCGAATGTGTAACCCCAGTGGAGAACTACTCACCTGGGCCAGTGCTTCTGAAATGTTCTTTTGCTCATGAACCACCAGAGCTCTGATAAAACCCAGAGTCTGAGTCCGTAGGTCTGAGGTGGGCTGAGAATTTGCATTTCTAACGTGTCCCCAGGTGATACCTCTGCTGCTGAGCCCAGAGCCAGTCTTGGAAACAAGACTATAGAGAAGGGACCCTCCTCTGAGCCTCCAGCCCAGGCGCACACTAGTTGGTGGGAGTTGAGTTCAGCTGCTCAGTCGTGTCCTACTCTTTGTGACCCCATGGACTGCAGCACGCCAGGCTTCCCTGTCCACCATCAACTCCCAGAGCTTGCTCAAACCCATGTCCATCAAGTCGGTGATGCCATTCAACTGTCTCATCCTCTGTCGGCCTCTCCTCCTGCCTTCAATCTTTCCCAGCATCAGGGCCTTTTCTCATGAGTCAGCCCTTCGCNATGGACTGCAGCACGCCAGGCTTCCCTGTCCACCATCAACTCCCAGAGCTTGCTCAAACCCATGTCCATCAAGTCGGTGATGCCATTCAACTGTCTCATCCTCTGTCGGCCTCTCCTCCTGCCTTCAATCTTTCCCAGCATCAGGGCCTTTTCTCATGAGTCAGCCCTTCGCATTAGGTGGCTGAAGTATTGGAGTTTCAGCTTCAGCAATCAGTCCTTCCAATGAATATTCAGGATTGATTTCCTTTAGGATTAACTGGTTTGATCTCCTCGCAGTCCAAGGGACTCTCAAGAATCTTCTCCAATACCACATTTCAAAAGCATCAATTCTTCGGTGCTCAGCTTTCTTTATGGTCCAACTCTCACATCCATACATGACTTCTGGAAAAATCATGGCTGTGATTAGACAGATCTTTTTTGGCAAAGTGATGTCTCCGTTTTTTAATATGCTATTTAGGTTTGGGGGAGGCGTACCGAGGAATAGGGCTTCCCTGGTGGCTCATATCGTAAAGAATCCGCCTGCAATGAGGGAGACCTAAGTTCAATCCCTGGGTTGGGAAGATCCCCTGGAGGAGGACATGGCAAGCCACTCCAGTATTCTTGCCTGGAGAATACCCATGGACAGAGGAGCTGGGCAGGCTATAGTCTATGGGGTCACAAAGAGTTGGACACGACTGAGTGATTAAGCACAGACCACACACGCCGAGGAACATTTAATAAAATGGTCCAAGTACAAAGCAACACCTCCTGATGGACCACCATATCCTTCAGACCTGGGGTCTTGAATGATTCACAAAAAACCTCCTGAATCACCAGAGACGTAACTCTCTGCACAGCCTCTACTATTAAGTCCTTAGGAGTATCATTCCTTCTAGAAGTTCATCCGCAGAACAGATGTGTGTATTTTAGCCTTCCCTACCCTCTGCCCTCCCGACTACAGTGTCCAGCTGCCTTCACTTTCCTGACTCAGCCCCTCTAACTCAGCAGGTCCAAAGGCAGAGGCCCCATTCCCCATCCTTGCTCCTCTCTCATGTCCTCACCCTAGTGAGGACACTTCCGGCCATGCCCTCGCCCATCCCGGCCTCCTTCCTCTCGTCCTTGGTCATCACTCCGGCTCACCTGGACCCCTTGATGTTACCTCCTAAACAGCTGTGACATCACCCAACCGCACTGATCGCTGTCACTGCCTGAGCCCAGCTGTATTATCCTCACGTCAATTCTGCCATGGTTTCCTGACGAGTCCTATGTCCATATCTGCAATTTTGTGTCTGTCTGTTTCATCTTTTCTACCAGCCAATGAATTCCTTGGAGCACTCAGGGCATGCACACAGGAGGCATTTGATAAATGACGTCTGCCTGAAAGAAAGAGTTAGGGGCCCTGGTGTCCAGTCTTAGCTCTGTTCACTCACTCACTGATATTTGGCAAGAACTTTCTTTTCCCCTAGCATTATTCCTCTCATTTGAAATGGTACCCAAAGATGCTTAAACATCAGTTCTGAGATCCCTGTGAGTGGGCTGTCATACTCTGTATCTTATTCATCCTCCAGTAGCCAGAGGGGTCAGCTGAGTGTCCCAGGAGAAAACAGCCTTGGGCTTTCCTGTCTCCCTCTGTCTCACTTCCAGCCAAGCCCAGCCCTGAACCTGGACATCCCAGCCTGAGAAGGGTCAGGGTTCCCACAGCCCTGGACTCTGGCAGCAGGATGGGCATCCCGGGGAACTTGTTAGAAATTCAGATGCTCAGGTCCCAGCCCAGACCTGCAGGGGCAGAGCTGCCCTTTAACAAGATCCCTGCAAAGCTCTGCTGTAGACATGCAGAGATGAAGACAGGACACAGACGAGAGGAGGGGGCGTGGAGGGGGAGCTGGGCTCCTTCCCTGTAGTCTCCTCTGCAGCCCTCCCCTCACTCACAGCTCAGCTCAAGGGTTGGGGTTCCTGCCCCCCACATGGAGCGCATGCTCCCTCCTCACCCTCCATCCCCAGCACATCACCTGTTCCTTCATGCACCTGTTATTCTGCTTCTGTGTCCCTCCCTTCCCAGCCTGGAGAGGATGTTCATTTCCCTAGCATGCCTAGTGCCCACCTCGCAGAGTGACTGCACAGCCATTGCTGAATAAAGACCTTGCCTGTGTGAAAATGACGATTATGGATTTATTTTTGCTGTCAACTTCACCCTCTGATCTTCAAAGCTACTGCTGCTGCTACTGCTGCCAAGTCGCTTCAGTCGTGTCCAACTCTGTGTGACCCCATAGACAGCAGCCCACCAGGCTTCCCCATCCCTGAGATTCTCCAGGCAAGAACACTGGAGTGGGTACTAAAGCCATCTAACCCAGCAGTTTTGTCTCATTCCCTCTTCACGTCAAATGGGCCCCAGTCCAACAACTTGGTGCTTCAGGTAGAGGAATGAGATATCAAAAAGTGTGTGCATGAGCGGGGAAGACTATACAGCTGACCAAAAATCTTCCCTTCTCAGCAGACAATCTGTCTCTTCAAACAACTTTGCTTTTCCTCCCACTGAGAGGACAGGTCCATTTCTCCCCATCACCTCCCCCCTCCCAGTCTAACTCAGTCATGTGTCTTGGTTTGGTGGATACAACATCAGCAAATACAATGCCAGGAGGGGCTTGAAAAAAACTTGCACATGAGGCTTGTTCCATCTCTTGCTCCTTGGTATTTACCCAAGAAACTTGAAAACATGTCCAAACCAACATCTGTACACAGAGGTATACACCAGCTTTATTTATAATTGTCAAAACTCAGAAGCAATCAAGGGATTGCTTGTTCCATAGGTTAAGGGATAAACTGTTCCATTTAATAAGAGAGTAATATGAGGTGCTAAAAAAGAATGATCTCTAAGCCCTCAGTGTTACTTAGTGCAAAAATCCCATCGGAAAGGCTACATAGTGCAGGATTCCAACTCTCTGATGACTTCCTGGAAAAGGCAAAACCATGGAGATGGTAGAAGGATCAGTTTTTGCAGAGCTGGGGGAAAGGCGGTATTAATGGGGTGAGCACGGAAGACGTTTAGGACGGTGAAACTACCCTGTATGACGTTGTAATGGTGGCTGTGTGTCTTTACACGCACCTGTCAAAACCCATAGAATGTACCCCAGAGTAATCCAAAGAAAGCTGTGGACTTTGAGTGGTAATGACACACCAATCTAGATTCACCGATTGCAACAAACATACCTGTCTAGCAGGGGCTGTTGATAGCAGGGGAGGCTAGCAGGGACAGAGGGCTACGGGAACCCTCTCTATTTTCTGTTCAGTCTCACCGTGGATGTAAAACTGTGCTAAACAATAAAGTCTTTTAAAACAATGTGCTCACACACCGGAGCTTGTTTCCTGTCTGGCTGCCCTGGGGAACCCCGCAGTTTGGAGCCTGTGCAAAAGCCCAGTGGCCTCTGGATCCTGGTGACCATGCCGTTGCCCTTGCCCCAGTCGGTATAGAGCAACCGCCACCAGCAGAGCACGGAGTAGCCAGACCCGCCCTGGCCAGGAGTCCTGAGCAGCCAAAGCACAGGATCACAAAATAATAGTAAATGTTTCTTGTTTTTTGTCTCTGGTTTGGGGGGAAGTTATCACACAACACATAGCTGAAACACGGAGGTTTCAGTTCATGATGGCAGACATCAGAATGCGTCTGGGGAAGCAGGAAGGGCTCAGGCGGCAGGAATCCTCCCTGGAGGAGGACGATCGCGGCTTGACACAAGGAAAGACAGGCATTCTTCCACTGAGGAGGCTGGCACGGGAGTGCGTGCATGGAGGTGGGAGAAGGGAGTGAGCTCCCCATCACCAGGGCCTATGTAAGCAGAGCTTGAGTGCTCCTGCAGAAGGACAAGAAGGGTCCCTGCAGCCCAGCACCCAGAGGGAACTTAGTCTAGAGGAAGTACCTTCTGGCCCTCCCTCTAGTCCCCAGGCTGAAGGTGCAAGTCTGGCATGGGTGTGGCTGGTGGCCCTGAGATGGGGCCCAGCAAGAGTGAGCACCAGGAGAGATGGGAAAGAGCTGGGGCCCCTGGGAGGGTCATCAAGTTCTCCTGCGTGAGCTAGTGTGGGCATGTGGAGGTTTCCACATGTAGACTAGGGGTTAAGTCCTGGAGGTGGGGCCGTGGGGAGGGGGCCATGGCCCTCTCTTTGCCATCATCTTGGCAAAGAAGTTGGTATGATCTAAGGCAGGGGAAAGATGGCCAGGGGTGGGGTGCCCAGATCAGAAAGACTGGGTGGCTGCTGGGTGTTAACTCACCAGATAAGAAGATGGAGAAGCAGGAAAGCTCTGAATAAATAGGGTCTGGCATGTCAGGATGCCTGATGCCCCTTCCTTGGGAGGGGGAGGGCCAGAAGCAAAGGAGGGTGCTTCTCCATGGCTATGGTGGAGGTGGGGGAGAGGCTTTCCCAGAAGGAGTAGGCTCAGGAAGTCCTTACTCTGCAGAGATAGCCATGCCCGCTAGAGAGGTCAGCCCAGCTGAGACCCCACAGGACCCACAGGGTTGCAGACGATCAGAGGACACATCTGTAAGGAAGGGAGAAATCCATTTCCCCTCTTGGCAGATGACCCAAAACGCGGAAAATTAAACAATGAGCTTCTCTTTGTAATGATAACTTCTAGATCTGAGAAAGAGGTCTGCTGTCAATTCTGCCAGTAGTAAATTACCCATCCACCTCTCTCCCCACCAGTTATAGTCCCTTTTCAGACCTCAAAAAGCAGAACTGCTTGTTTTTCTTTAAATATCACAAAGAAGGAAATCTTTTCTACTGTGGCATCAAAGGCAGGAAGTTTCTGAAATCCATTAAGAGAGCCCAGCATTTGGCTTTCAGACAGCCAAATAACCCCCTCACACCTGCACTGTGGTGCTGGCAATGGGGTCGGGGGAAGGGGGACAGAATCCCAAAGTGGTTCTGGAGAGGCCACCATGGATGGAACCCATTTGCTGTCAGCCTTCCCAAGAGCTGGTGGGAAAGAGGAGTCCCAGTGCAGCCAGGCCCCTTGAAGGCCTTGGAGTCAACCACCCAATTCACAGCAGGGAAAACAGATTCCAGAAGAAGGGGAGCAGCCTTTGGGCTTGCAGCTGAATGGTGACCCGGCGCCCTGTTGCTGGGAAGCCTGGAATCCAGGCACAGCTGAGCCTCTTGCCAGCTCAGTGGCCTTGAGTGTAGTGGGTCGCCCACTCCCTGACGGGAGGGGGTGGAGGGATCGTGTTGCATGGGCTCCTTCTCCATCTCATCTTGGTGGCACCCCAGACTAAAGGCAAGGGGCCTGGTGGGGCACAGTAGTGTCCACTGGGGGGCCACCAGGGAGGGCCTCGGTGACCTTTGAGTCAGGAGGTGAGGGAGGGAGCCAGGCAGGTGTCTAGGCAGGTGCCTCCCAGGCAGAGGGAAGAGCAGGGGTAATGACCCTGAGAGAGGAGAGTGAGTGGCTGGCAAGTTCCAGGCGCAGGGTTATGCAGGTGCATGCATGTGCGTGAGTGTGTGTGTGTGTGTGTGTGTGTTGTTCACGCAAAGGTCTGTGTTGGTGCACACAGGGGACACATGCCTGCAGACCTGGTGTGAAGGGTATGCTGTTCGTGCAGGGCTGCGTGTGTGTGTGTGTGTGTGTGTGTGTGTGTGAACGCATGCCCACGTGTAGAGAGCTAGAGGGCCCCTGTAAGGCCCAGGCCCTTCTTGTCAGGGAGGTAAGAGTCATTTCTGGCACTTGAGCAGAGGCGTGACAAGATCAGACTTGGCTTTCAAGGCCCACTGAGGGGGCTGTCTCAGCCTGGGGCCCTGGCTGCCGCCCCAAGGCCACTCCCACCCAGGCCTAGGACTAGGCTTAGTGGTGCCTCCAAAGCTCTGCTCACAAGGCAGGAAGCAGGGGGTGAGAGTAGAGGTGAGGGGGTGCAGCAGAGCTGGGGCAGGGTGATGCTGCTGGGATCAGTCTGGGCAAGTAATTGTAGAAGAAAAGCCCAGTGTCTCCCTGGGTCAGGGCTGCAGCTCAGAGGGCCTTGTAAATAATGCTCTGAATAATTAAAAAGAGACTGCATTCCCCTCCTCCTGCCTCTGGAGAGGGACGTTCACCTGCAAATAATTGAAATCGAAACCAGCTTATGCATGACTCCACACGCAGGCTCTGTGTGAACCACTGGGACCCTGGAAGATGCCTGAGAACCAGGAGGGGTTCAGCTCAGCTGCTCAGCTCAGCCCTGGTGGGCAGCCCAGCTTCTGGCCCCAGAGTCCAGCACCCTGGGCGTACTATTTCTGAGCCCAGAACACGGTCCACAGAATGGGCGAGGGGGAATGGGGGTCACTAGGCCCCCTCCACAATGAGATGGGTTTCTGGAAGGTCGAGGCAGTCTGTGTGGATGGCTGGGTAGGTCCAGTGTCTTCTGACTTAACAAGGGGCCTCCACTGACCATTTGGCGGCAAGAAGACTCTGGCTGATAGACTGAGGGAAGGGCTGCTGGTGTTGATGGAACAGGTCTTCAAAAAGAATAGCCAAAGGCTATGCAAATTCAAGGTAGAATTATGTCATGCAACTGAAAAAGAGCAACAGCCTTTGGGTGGCTGACAAATCAGCTGAAGTCCTCGATCAAGTGCCAAGTCCCCACTTGGCAGCACTTTTCCTCAGGAAAAGGGGCTGTTCTGCTGAGTCTTAATTAGAGTCCTGGCCCAGGTGGGCCTGAGAGAGGCCATGGGATCAGGGCCCTCACTTGGAGCTGGACCCCGTTGTCACTGCCCCAGGCCCAGTAGTGGCAGTGGTCTGGCCCAACTGCTGGCTAACCCGCCCGAAGACACATTGCATGTGGAAGAGGCCTGAGAGACTCTTGGAGCCTGGAAGCTCAAGTTCCAAGTTGCACATCATCCACCAGGAGGATGTGTCCCNAAGGAATGATGCTAAACCTGAAACTCCAGTACTTTGGCCACCTCATGCGAAGAGTTGACTCATTGGAAAAAACTCTGATGCTGGCAGAGATTAGGGGCAGAAGGGGACGACATAGGATGAGATGGCTGGATGGCAACACGGACTTGATGGAAGTGAGTTTGAGTGAACTCTGGGAGTTGGTGATGGACAGGGAGGCCTGGCATGCTGTGATTTATGGGGCTGCAAACAGTCGGATATGACTGAGCGACTGAACTGAACTGAAATTACCCATCTACCATTTGAGAAGGAAATTTATTGGTATTCATTAGCTGTCCAATAACTCCCTATACTCATTTAAATAATTTGTTCTAAAATTCAATTAAATAAAATATCCATTCACAATGAAAATAAATAGAAAAATTTAAAAATAATTATTAGAAATACTATCAACAATACTGGAGAAAGATATCTCAATCCACTCCAGTATTCTTGCCTGGGAAATCCCATGGACAGAGGAACCTGGTAGGCTATAGTCATGAGGTCACAAAGAGTTGGAAACGATTTAGTGACTATACAATAACAAATCAATAAAACATGTCTTACAATGGGACACACTGAGTCATGAAAAATGAAACCAGAAGTATTTAGAAATCTTGTGGTTTAAAAATCAAACACCCTAATCAGATCTGGGTGATTGATGATTAAGCTAATAAATTGCCCTAATAAATGTCTTTATTTCAACTTAAATCTGATACTGAGTATAGAGAAATTAATACTCAGGGTTTATTTTATTTGGGTCACACATTCCTTTGCCTAGATGAAAGTTAAATAATCAGTTGCCTGCCTTGCATCCAGGGTCATCTATCCAAAAGTGTTGAATGAAAGTGAATCAATATCAGGCCAAATGAGGTTTGTCTGAGAGCATAAGGAAAGTCTATTATCTAGTTGCTGAGTCAGTGAGGAAAGGAGGATTAGGATTAGAATTAAGATGAGCCACAAATAAAATCTGAGAAATGGATAAGGTTGGAATTAGTTTTAACTTAGGCTAGGAATGGACAGTTCCAGACTCAGTGGATCTTCTATGTCTGGAATAACAGCAGGGAGAAGCAGCTGCCTCTACTCTGGACCTACCAGGAGGCTCAGGAGCCTCTGTGACTTGTTTTAAGCTGAGTAATTCAAGGGTGGCAACTCTACCCTACCACAAGTAACCAGCCCATTAAATGAAGAAAACTCTTTTTATATTTGGAGGAAGAACATTTTCAGTCAGTGTCCTCTGGCAGAGAGAGTTGCCTGGAGTTCAGCGCAAAGCCTCAGAGGAAAGCCTCAGGCATTCCTGACAAATGAGCACTGACCTTCCATCTGTACTTAATTATCATCATGGTTCATGAAGGTCAACACAGGGGCCAGCACAAGAGCACATGACAAGGCCACATTTTAAATGCTTAACAACGTTTCTACAAAATTGTCACAGAGCTTTAACCTGACCGTTCTATTTTCCTCCAGAAAGACAAACCCATATCCAGGGTTTTTTCAACACATTAGTCAATAACCGAGGAAATTTCTGTGATAGCTATAACTATATTCATCTAGTTTATATCTCTTTCTCAACACCTATTAAACTGTCATATTTTTACATACATTTATGCAAATAAAATCATGCAGTGCACATACTGATCTTTAGTTTTAAAAATGGAAGTCAGTGTTTTAAAATTTGTGTGTTGGATTAAAAAAACCAATAGAAGAAAAAAAACCTTAATACAGGAAGAAAAGAAACTATTCTGGAAGCTGCGTTCAGGTAGGCATCAAGCTTAAAGCTTATTCTCCTCTATAAAAGCAGCGTTATTACTCAGCCATGTAAAGGAATGAAACTGTGCCATTTGTAGAGCTGTAGATGGACCTAGAGACTGTCAAAAGTAAAGTCAGAAAGAGAAAAACAAATATTGTATATTAATGCATATATGTTGAATCTAGAAAAATGGTGCTACTGCTGCTGCTAAGTTGCTTCAATCGTGTCCGACTCTGTGCGTCCCCATAGACGGCAGCCCACCAGGCTCAGAAAAATGGTACAGATGAACCTATTTGCCAAGCAGAAATAGACACAGATATAGAAAAAAAATGTATGGACACTATGGGGGCAAAGGGATGATGAATTAGGAGATTGGGATTGACATATTATCACTGTGTGCAGGCTAAGTTGTTTAAGTCGTGCACAGCTCATTAAGTATTTAAAATGTAGCCCACCAGGCTCCTCTGTCCATTGGATTTTCCAGGCAAGAATACTTGGTTGCCATGCCATAAATAGATAACTAACCAAACGTACTGTATAGCACAGGAGACTCTACTCAGTGCTCTATGGTGACCTAAAGGGGAAAGAAATTTTAAAAAGGGGGATATATGTATACATAGAGCTAATTCAATTAGCTATACAGTAGAAACTAACACAACATAGCAAGGCAACTATACTCCAATAATTTTTTTAAAGCAGTGTTGATTACTGTATCTAGGCTATATATACCATAGTATATATACTGAAGCCATGCTGTAGTATTGGCTAATTTGATTTCTTAGCAATTTACATATATGTCACATGTTTATGATGGGTTTTACTTAAAACAAGGAGCTTAAGAAATGCTTTAGAGCTTTCTTTTTTTTTTTCTAAAACTTCAATTAATTATCATAATCCCGTGAACTCAGAGGAAGTGGTATTTTTAATCACATTTGCAGACAAGAGCATAAGGAATCAGAGGTATGAAGTGATTTTTCCAAAGTGCAGTGTCCAATCAGTGATCACATTGATACCATGACTAACATCCTTCTGTTAGGCTCATAGTTACCAATTCCATCTTAACACACCAACTTGGAGGCTGCTCTTCTGCTTCCAAATATACTCTTTCAGTTTTATTTCTATTTGTATTTATTTATTTATTTCTAGTGAACTTACAGATTTCAATCCTTGCACATATTCTTGTCTGTCTTCTCCATCAGAATTCAAATATTTGTTCTCTGGAATACTAACTGCCAACTATCCTTCAGTCTTTAGAAAATTCACTACTATTCCAGCTATTTACATGTCTTTCTATGTTTTTTTAGTATATAGGCTACAATATGACATTGTTGTTAACAAAAGGGGGCTTCATGAAAACATTTGGCTTCTTCAAGTGTTTTTCAAAAAATTTATGTGGTAGGTTGTCTGAAGCCCAAGAATTGCACCTTCCCTTCTAGAAATCAGTATAGGTTGATTAACCTATGGAGAAGAAAGTGTAGAACAAAGTGATGTATTAAAGTGATGGTCAATGCTTAGATGTTAGTATTATATTTAAGGCCAATGTTCCTTTATATACTTTATAAATAATAATTCTTTAACTTCCTCAATCTAAACCATGATGTGTCAATTTCATGAACCCTTATGAACAGTCTACACAATCCAGTAGTTAATGTTTCAAAATAGTCCAGAAATAATACATTTAGCAAACTGAGTCACAAATTAAAGCAATAGATGTTCAGAGACTATTGCCATCACTATAAATTATTTTTGCTAGCCTATAAATAAAGTATGAGTTGCTATCACATTCTACCTATACAGTGAACTGTGTTTTCACCTACAGGAATTAATATGTTCCTTAGAGAATAATGGACTGGTCTTTTGCACTTAGTTCCCTCTGTCTTGTACAGAGGATAGAGCAAGGTCAAATTAATGTACAATGTTTATGTTTTGGTGACGACTCACTGAGTTTTATAATAGGAATTGAACTGAATCAAATCTTTTCCTTTCCAACATGTAATTGAATTTAAATTGGAGTCTAATCTTGGGAGGTTATTTTATTCTTCAAACTGGGCCACCTTTTACATCCTACTGATGGATTTACTTTAACAACTAGACAGCAGAGATATCAATAGAGCATGGGCCACAAAATGTCAGTAACACAAAACTTATTGTAGATGCAAACTAGTACTATAGTTAAAAGGACTCTGAGAATGCTAACAATTGATAACAAGGGTCAAACTAACTACAGATGTTTTTATAATGGGATGATGAATTAGAAATATCAAATAATTCCTCTAATTCATAATACTATACTTTGAGAACTGTGTTAAAAGCAATTATCATGAGATGCATCAGTCAGTTCAGTCATTCAGTCATGTCCGACTCTTTGAGACCCCATGAATCACAGCACACCAGGCCTCCCTGTCCATCACCAACTCCCGGAGTCCACCCAAACCTATGTCCATTGAGTCGGTGATGCCATAGAACCATCTCATCTTCTGTCGTCCCATTCTCCTCCTGCCCCCAATCCCTCCCAGCATCAGGGTCTTTTCCAATGAGTCAATTCTTCGCATGAGGTGGCCAAAGAACTGGAGTTTCAGCTTCAGCATCATTCCTTCCAATGAACACCCAGGATTGATCTCCTTTAGGATGGACTGGTTGGATCTCCTTGCAGTCCAAGGGACTCTTGAGAGTCTTCTCCAACACCACAGTTCAAAAGCATCAATTCTTCGGTGCTCAGTTTCTTAACAGTCCAACTCTCACATCCATACATGACCACTGAAAAAACCATAGCCTTGACTAGACGGACCTTTGTTGGCAAAGTAATATCTGCTTTTCAATATGCTATCTAGGTTGGTCATAACTTTCCTTCCAAGGAGTAAGCATCTTTTAATTTCATGGCTGCAGTCACCATCTGCAGTGATTTTGGAGCCCCCCCCAAATAAAAGTCTGACGCTGTTTCCACTGTTTCCCCATCTATTTCCCACGAAGTGATGGGACCAGATGCCATGATCTTCGCTTTCTGATGTTGAGCTTTAAGCCAACTTTTTCACTCGCCTCTTTCACTTTCATCAACAGGCTTTTTAGTTCCTCTTCACTTTCTGCCATAAGGGTGGTGTCATCTGCATATCTGAGGTTGTAGTGGTCCCCCAAAAGATATGTCCATGTCCTAATTTCCAGATTCTGCAATATATTTTATATGATCCTATAGACTGAATGTTTATACTTCCCCCAAATTCATATGCTGCTACCTAATGGTAATTGGAGGTGGGGTCTTTCGGAGGCAATTAGGCCCTTATGGATGAGATTAGTGCCCTTATATATTGGAGAAGGCACCCCACTCCAGTACGCTTGCCTAGAAAATCCCATGGATGGAGGAGCCTGGTAGGCTGCAGTCCATGGGGTCACTAAGAGTTGGACACGACTGAGTGACTTCACTTTTATGCACTGGAGAAGGAAATGGCAACCCACTCCAGTTTTCTTGCCTGGAGAATCCCAGGGATGGGGGAGCCTGCTGGGCTGCCATCTATGAGGTCACACCAAGTCAGACACGACTAAAGTGACTTAGCAGTGCCCTTATATATAAGACCTCAAAAAGCTCCCTTGACCCTTCCACCATCTGAAGACACATGGAAAGATGGTTGTCTACGAATCTGGAAGAGGACCCCCAAAAGTCACTGAATCTGCTGGCATCTTGATCTTGGATTTCCCAGTCTTCAAAACTGTGAGAAATATATTTTGTTACTTATAAGTCACCTAGACTATAATTTTCTGTTCAGTTCAGTTCAGTCACTCAGTTGTGTCTGACTCTTTGGGCCTCCATGAACCACAACATGCCAGGCCTCCCTGTCCATCACCAACTCCTGGAGTCCACTCCAACCCATGTCCATCGAGTCAGTGATACCATCCAACCATTCATTCTCTGTCGTCCCCTTCTCCTCTTGCCCTCAATCTTTCCCAGCATCAGGGTCTTTTCAAATGAGTCAGCCCTTCGTATCAAGTGGCCAAAATTCTGGAGTTTCAGCTTTAACATCAGTCCCTCCATTGAACACCTAGGACTGATCTCCTTTAGGATGGACTGGTTGGATTTCCTTGCAGTCCAAGGGACTCGAGAGTCTTCTCCAACACCACAGTTTAAAAGCATCAATTCTTCGACACTCAGCGTTCTTCATAGTCCAACTTTCACATCCATACATGATGACTGGAAAAACCATAGCCTTGACTAGGCAGACCTTTGTTGGCAAAGTAATATCTCTACTTTTTAATATGCTGTCTAGGTTGGTCATAACTTTCCTTCCAAAGAGTAAGCGTCTTTTAATTTCATGGCTGCAATCAGCATCTGCAGTGATTTTGGAGCCCAGAAAAACAAAGTTAGCCACTGTTTCCCCATCTATTTGCCATGAAGTGATGGACCAGATGCCATGATCTTAGTTTTCCAAATGTTGAGTTTTAAGCTAACTTTTTCACTCTCCTCTTTCACTTTCATCCAGAGGGTCTTTTTTCCTCTTTACTTTCTGTCATCAGGCTGGTATCATCTGCATATCTGAGGTTATTGATATTTCTCCCGGCAATCTTGATTCCAGCTTGTGCTTCCACCAGCCCAGCATTTCTCCTGATGTACTCTGCATATAAGTGAAATATCAGGGTGACAATATGTAGCCTTGACGTACTCCTTTTCCTATTTGGAACCAGTCTGTTGTTCCATGTTCAGTTCTGACGGTCGCTTCCTGACTTGCAGACAGGTTTCTCAAGAGGCAGGTCTGGTATTCCCATCTCTTTCAGAATTTTCCACAGTTTATTGTGATCGACACAGTCAAAGGTTTTGGCATAATCAATAAAGCAGAAATAGACGTTTTTCTGGAACTGTCTTGCTTTATCGATGATCCAGCGGATGTTGGCAATTTGATCTCTGGTTCCTCTGCCTTTTCTAAAATCAGCTTGAACATCTAGTACTTATTAAACAGAGTAATAACAACCAACTAATCTACTTGCATTTTTTCTCCATATCTCTTATCCTAGAACTTCAACTGCATTGTGTGTATTTTCTTTCAAGTTAGCATAGGCAGTTTTACCAAATATTTTGCCACTGCCTAACTGAAGCTGTCATTTTTCTAGCCTCTTCTAAAAGGGTCCTCACGATCTGCTGCTGCTGCTGCTAAGTCGCTTCAGTTGTGTCCGATTCTGTGTGACCCCATAGACAGAAGCCCACCAGGCTCCCCCGTTCCTGGGATTCTCCAGGGAAGAACACCGCAGTGGGTGCCATTTCCTTCTCCCACGCGTGAAAGTGTAAAGTGAAAGTGAAGTCGCTCAGTCATGTCTGACTTAGTGATCCCATGGACTGCAACCTACCAGGCTCCTCCGTCCATGGAATTTTCCAGGCAAGAGTACTGGAGTGGGGTGCCATTGCCTTCTCCGTCATCACCTGCTGCCATTCCCTAAAGCCAATGTCACATATTTTAAGATTTTGTTTTATTAAACACTTGACATCAGATTTTGTGGATTTATCAGACAAATCCAGTATCTTAGGGCTGAGAAAAACAGGCATTTATTTATTTCTTGTTTATGCTACTTGAAGGTATGGGTTAGCTATCACTCTGGTGGTCTCTGGTGGCTTTGGCTGACCTTCAATCCATGTGCTCAGTCACTAAGTCCTGACTGACTCCTTGTGACCCCATGGACTGTAGCTTGCTCGGCTCCTCTGTCCATGAAATTTTCCAGACAAGAATACTGGAGTGGGTTGTCATTTCCTATTCGAAGGGATCTTCCTGACCCATGGATTGAACTCACATCTCCTGCATTTCCTGCATTGGCAGGCAGATCTTTTATCACTGAGCCATCCGAGAGGCCCTAGCTGATCTTCAAACATACTCCTTATTTGCAGGGATCCAAACTACAGGGACATATTCTCAGATTGGAAAGTAAAGACTATGAAGACAAAACATTCAAAGACACTTTGGACATGTGTTTGTTCACTCTTGGACATCACTGGTTTATATTTCATTGAGAAAACACGTCCAGAGTCAGGAAGGACAAAGTATACTTTGCTTGCAGAGAAACATGACAAGGATGTGTAGGGAAATAATAATTATAATCAAAATGTAAAATTACCAATTTGATTCATTCATAAGTGTATAGTTGAAGAAGCAACTCATGATGAGTTTCCTAAGAATTTCATAGCCCTTCCTTTTGAAGTTGAAATCCTGGCTACCATTGTCTTCAATCCACTAGATGGTAACTTTTCTGTGGGCTCTAGCTTTTGTTTCCTCTTCCTATTTTAGCAAAACCACCAAATTAACAACTTTCTTCTTAAGTATTTGGGGCACACAGCTGAAATGAATGGAAGGCAGAAAACTCAGGCAAGTGACAACAAACAAAGCAAATATTAGAACAGATAAAGCACAGGATGGTGGAGAGAGGGTGTTGATATGACTGTAGTGAGTGTCGATGGCACCCCACTCCAGTACTCTTGCTTGGAAAATCCCATGGACGGAGGAGCCTGGTAGGCTGCAGTCTATGGGGTCGCGAAGAATTGGGCACGACTGAGTGACTTCACTTTCACTTATGACTTTCACGCATTGGAGAAGGAAATGGCAACCCACTGCAGTGTCCTTGCCTGGAGAATCCCAGGGATGGGGGAGCCTGGTGGGCTGCCATCTATGGGGTCGCACAGAGTCGGACACGACTGAAGCGACTTAGCAGCAGTGAGTGTCTAGCTCTTAATTCTGTAAGAGCCTAGTTCAAAACAAATGCTGCTGGTGGACTTAAAACATAGTTGACATGGTTAAATTACAGTTTCATTTTCTGCAAAATGGATGTAATAGCTACTAAACTAAATTCTGAGAATTTTTAGCTTAAAGTTTCAATTGTCTTAGTGATCCTTACTTGTGACAATACTATGTACAATAAATGTTATAGGTAATTGGTAATCAGCTAATGTAATTTATATCTAGATAAAGTGTGTGGGTACCGTCTCTTTGTATCTCTTTGCAACTTATATGAGAACCTCATAATCTCATTTATGCCTAACTAAAGAAACATCATAAAACAAGCAAAAAAGAAACTTTAAAAATGGAGTTAAGATCTTTCAATAAAATATAGCTTTCAATTTCACTATATAGTCTTACATATTTGAATAGGTTGTAGACTAGTTAGAATATTTTTCAAAGTATGTATAAAACCCCAACCAGGACAAATAATGAAATGTACAATATTAACTTAAAGTATTTCATGTATCAAGATATTATAATAGTATTATCCCAAATTTGAATAATTAAATAAATATAATCTTTCTATAATCCTCACCCTTCTACTATGGCCTGTGTATTTTTCGTTTATGTATCATTTTTGTCACATATTTTGAAGTTTGCAGAAACATGAGCTTTTCATTAAAGATTATATAATCTTTTCATTAAAGATTATATAATAAGTATTTCCCATTTTATTGTTATAATTTTCATAATTATTACTTAATGTATGTATAATAGTTTATCGAGTACATGCTGCTGCTTTTGTCACTAAGTCATGTGCGACTCTTTGTGACCCCACGGTCTGTAGCCTGCCAGGCTTCTCTGTCTGTCGAGTACATGGCCATAATACATTCACCCACTTGCAAGATCTGGGCCTTAGGTTGTCTTCAGTGCTCCTATAAATGTGATAACTCAAGGGACATAAGGGGCAGGGGTCATAAAATCATGAGACTGCAATTGACAAAATGATATGTCATAGACGGAACTGAATATGTTTATGATTCCCAAAAAGAGCAATGATTCCCAGGTAGCTTCAGCCATTCAGTAGGCAGAGAAGTCAATAGACCACGGAAGCTTACTGTAATGCGATGCAAGCCCATGTTACTGGATGCCTCTGCCAGGTTGAGTCACCTTGCTTTAGTACTATTTCTTAATCTTGATCCAACAGTATTGTAGTTCATAGAAACTTCTGGGGATTCTAGTGTACTTCTGTATCTTATCATTGGTATAATGTGATTTTATGGACTCTTTTTTTTCTTATTCAATTTTTTTTTAATGAGCTTTTTTAATAGAAAAGTGGGAAAGGCATTCTCTGGCCCTGTAGTCTTCTTAGAAATACTCAAGATCTTTTTTTTTTTTTTTTTAATTTCCATTCCCTAATGCCAGTTAATAACCTTCTTTTCAAATTAAGGGAAGAAAGAAAATATCAGAAAATCTTTGAAGACTAAATGCAATATGTGATACTCAAAATCTCTTAGATGTAATTCCATTTATCTCAACTAGAGAATGTCACTAAATATAAGAGGTGAGAAAGATAATATAAATGGCTTTCCAACTATGCTCCAAGAAATTCTAAGCATTTTAAGAGGAATCTCAGGGATCATTTCAGGGAAGAAGTCAGGGAATGGTACTAGGTAGAGGTCAGGATCTCTACGACTCTTGGATACTAGAATTCTGAGTAAGATCTTGTTTCTAGAAAGTTTTCTGTGGCTTTAAAAACTATGAGGAGATGGAGGGAACAAAATAAAACCACATGTTTATTTTCATCCTCCTTGATTGTGGTATTATATATTATTTTTCCTAAGTTATGGCTCAGGGAGAGAAGAAAAGACTACAAGCATACTAAAAGGTTAAAAAAAGATCAGATAAAGTTTTCTCTAAATATAAAAACATTGAAAAGTTTAGGCAGACTATTCTTATTCAGACAGAATGAATTACATACTGTTAATGCTATTGGATAATGATTCTGCTAATAATTAGTATAGATCCTTATTGAATGCTTAATTAATCACCAAGTTTGAAAGATAGTCACTGTTAAAATTCTCATTTTACAGTAGAAGAATATAAGAAATTAAAAGGTACATCTAGAACGTGGTAGAATAAGGGCTTGAATTCAGGGAGTTTTGATTGCAGAAACAGAGAATTTAATTTTTTTTTCTCTGTACTACACAGCTGTATGCTAATTCAAAAATGGTAAAAATACTTATTTCCAAGACATTCATTTCTTTTTCACTTTTGTACATTCAAGAATATTTATTGAATACCTTACTGTATTCTGAGAATTAAGTCAAATAAGATATAGCTTCTGTCCTCAAGAACAGGAAGCATGCCAAGTAAATTTAATATATATGGTATTATGTGATAAGCTTGTTATGGTGAAGGTATGCACAGGGATTTGGAATTGGAGCAATGTCAGACCTCAAGGATAGGAGAGTTGATGTTTCTATATATCTTACATTCTGGGCTTCCCTGGTGGTTCAGACTGTAAAGAGTCTGCCTACAATGCAGGAGACCTGGGTTTGATCCCTGGGTCAGGAAGATCCCCTGGAGAAGGGAATAGCTCCCTACTCCAGAATTCTTGCCTGGAGAATCCCATGGATAGAAGAGCCTGGTGGGCTATAGGCCATGAGGTTGCAAAGAATCAGACATGACTAAGTGACTAAGCATACACACACACATACATCTTATATTCTAGACAAGAATTAGTCAGATGAGGAAGGTAGTGGTGAAGGCCACTTCAGCTGAAGAAAAGAGCAGGTGGGATGTGGAACAGTAAAACATCATGATGCTCAAGAACTACAGATAATGACATTTACTGCACCAACATTTGCAGGTGTTAGAGGAAGAGCCTAGACCAGTAATTTTCAAACATTAGTGGGCATCAGAATTACTTAGAGGACTTATTAATCTATAGTGTGCTGGCTCTTACTTCCAGAGCTTCATTCAGTAAATCTGAGGTGGTGTCTAGAATATGCATTTTCAACAAGATACCAGGTTATGATTATGCTGCTCAATTGGGAGCCACACTATGAGAACTACTAGGCAAGATCTATAAGCAGGAGCCAACTTTTTCTATCTTAGTTGATTAAAATTTAGCTAGCAGGAAAAAATAGCATTAGGAGAAAAAGATATGAAAAGCCTATATAAAATAGAAATAGAAGTACCTGTTACAACTCACAACCAAGTTAACAGATAGGCGGATATATTTACATTTGTTTAATAAAGCTGTCTTAGCATTTTTGTAAAGTTTTTAAAAGAAAAATGATATATTCACTATATAATATTTAAGCATTTCAAAAATATGCAGCCACTTTCCAAAGTCACCTGTTATCAATAGTTTTTCAGGTATTCTTTATTTGTATTTGTATGAAAATACAAATATATATAAACCTAAGTTGTTATGTGTATACACTTTAAAATAAATGTAATCATATGTTTTGCCTTACAGCTTATTGTTACTGCATTTTTTATACTTTTAACAGTATTTTATATTACTGCATATGGATCTACCTCATTGTTTTTACAGTTGTGTAGTACTTTATTATGAATGCGCAGCAATTTACCCATTTTCCTAGAGACTTTCAGTTTGCCACAGTTTATAAATGATTCTGCCTTGGATATGCTGTACATGTGTCCTTGCAAAGCTATGCAAGTGCTTATAAGAGAGACATCTTTGGAACTGCTGGTTCATGACTTCTCATAAATGATGTCATCTCTACTGCTGAGTTTTCTAGGGCAAGTGTAACAAATCACTACAAATTTTGTGACTTAAGGAAATGGCTATTTATTCTCACACTTCACAAGGTGTCAGCAGGACTGCACTCCTTAAAGAGGCTCTAGGGGAGTATTTGCTCCATGCTTTTTCTAGTTGCTGGTGACAATCAGCAGTCTCTGGCTTCCGGTTGCATCACTTTCTGCTCTGCCTCATTTTCATATCACTGTCTTCTTTCTGTGCTTTCCCTTCTGTGACTCTGTCTCTAAACTCCCTTTGCCTCTGATAAGAATTTTGTATTTAGGGACCACCTGGATAATTTAGGATAAACTTCTCTCTCAAGCGTCTTACTTTATTCACCTCTTTTGCCACAGACTGGGTGGCATTCTGGAGGCTTGAAAATCCAAGGTTAAAGTACTAGCAAATTCAGTGTCTGGTGAGAACCAACTTCCTGGTTCATGGGTGGCCATCTTCACATGTCCTCACTTGGTAGAAGAGGAAAGGGAGCTCTCTTGGACCTCATTCATAGGGCAATAATCCCATTCATGAGGGTTTCACTCTCATGACCTAATTGCTTTCCAAAGGCGCCACCTCAAAATTGATGACATTGGGGATTATGTATCAGCTTATGAATCGGGGCATGGGGGAATACCGTTTTTGGTCTGTAGCATTCCATTTCTGACCTTCTAAAATCCATGTCCTTTGCTCACACAAAATACATCCATTCCATCCAAATAGTCTCAAACGTCTTAACTCATTCTAGATTCAACTCAAATTCTGAAATCCAAAGTCTCATATCATCCAAAAAAGACATGGGTGAGACTTAAGGTATGATTCATTCTGAGACAAATTCCTCTCCATCTGGGAACCTATAAAATCTTCCAAAATATAATGGTAAGACAGACATGGGTAGATATTCCTATTCTGAAAGGAAAAGATGGGAAAGTAGAAAGGGGTTAAAGGAGTACAGGTCCCGAGTAAGTTCACATCTCAACATTAGACCTTAAAGATCAAGAGTGATCGTTGACTGGATCCTCAGCCTTCTGGACCCACTGGCTGTGGTCTCACCCATGAGCTCTCATGGGTTGGAGTTCTGTGGCTAAGATACTCCTGGGTTTGAAATTGCATTCTGGTGGTTCTGAAGAATAGCTCCATCCCCTGGGTACCACTGAGCATCAGCCCGGTAGGGGCTTTCTCTAGTAGCCCCACCCTTGCAGGAGTTCAGTGCCTGGGCTCTGCTCCTGCAGGATAGGGTCATGTGCCCACAGTTCTCACTGAGTGAGAGCATCTTTTGGAACATAGGTGGAAACAGCCATACCCCAACAGCTCTTACACTCCACACACTGACAGAGATGGTGGGTGAAGAGGGGGGCAGTGGGGACACTGCCAAAGTTTGCTGCCTGTGTCCTTCACAGGGGTGGCACCATGGTACCAAACCAGAGCCCATGGGAGTTGCACCTGGGTCAGCCAAAGAGCACAGTGCTGGAGTGCAGAGGGCAGAGCCCAGGGTGTGAGGCAGCACTTGGCAGCACAGCCCAAGGTCTCAGAGACTCAGGCAGCCCTCCTTTAAATTTACTCTGCCTGTGGAGCCACTGTACTCTGGGCCTGTAATGGGAGGGGTAGCCCTGTTGACTTCCGAATAACTTCCAGGTTATTCTTCCATTGTCTTCCACAATGGCTTATGCTTCCATTGAGATGGCTGACTAATCTTATCAAATGGTTTTTCATTCATACACTCAGGGCTCTCCTCTGACTCTATATCTTCATTCTTTTCGATATGAATGGGTTGAGGGCTCTTCACATCTTTAAGTTCTGATTAGCAATTTTGTCTTTTTGTCATTTCTCTCATCTCTCACTTTACTCTAAAGCTTTATGAGGAACCAAGGACACTCCCTCAACACTTTGATTAGAAATAGCTTCAGTTATATATCCAATTTTGTTACTCACAGTTCCACTCCAGAACTCAAAGATGAACACAATTCAATTGAGTTCTTCGCATCTTTATAATGAAGATTTCCTTTCCCCATTGTTCTAAGTTAATCATGACGTTAATGTCCTAAATNTCTCTCATCTCTCACTTTACTCTAAAGCTTTATGAGGAACCAAGGACACTCCCTCAACACTTTGATTAGAAGTAGCTTCAGTTATATATCCAATTTTGTTACTCACAGTTCCACTCCAGAACTCAAAGATGAACACAATTTAATTGAGTTCTTCGCATCTTTATAATGAAGATTTCCTTTCCCCCATTGTTCTAAGTTAATCATGACGTTAATGTCCTAAACTAATCAGTTAATCACATAGTGTGATCACTCACCTAAAGCCAGACATGCTGGAATATGAAGTCAAGTGGGNGTTCAGCTCAGCTGCTCAGCTCAGCCCTGGTGGGCAGCCCAGCTTCTGGCCCCAGAGTCCAGCACCCTGGGCGTACTATTTCTGAGCCCAGAACACGGTCCACAGAATGGGCGAGGGGGAATGGGGGTCACTAGGCCCCCTCCACAATGAGATGGGTTTCTGGAAGGTCAAGGCTGTCTGTGTGGATGGCTCAGTAGGTCCAGTGTCTTCTGACTTAACAAGGGGCCTCCACTGACCATTTGGCAGCAAGAAGAAGACTCTGGATGATAGTCTGTGGGAAGGGCTGCCGGTGTTGATGGAACACAATTTCCAAAAGAAAAGAAAACGGTTATGTAAATCAGGTTAGAATTATGTCATGTAACTGAAAAAAAGCAACAGAAGCAAGGCTGAGCCCTACTTCTGCATGGCTGAGAAGTCAGCTGAAGTCCTCGATCAAGTGCCAAGTCCCCACTTGGCAGCATTTTTCCTCAGGAAAAGGGGCTGTCTGGTGAGTCCTAATTGAGTCCTGGCCCAGGTGGGCCTGAGAGAGGCCATGGGGTCAGGGCCCCCACCTGGAGCTGGACCCCGTCGTCACTGCCCCAGGCCCACAGGTGCCAGTGGTCTGGCCCAACTGCTGGCTAACCTGCCCCAAGACACCTTGTAGGTGAAAGAGGTCTGAGAGACTCTTGGAGCCTGGAAGCTCAAGTTCCAAGTTGCACATCATCCACCAGGAGGATGTGTCCCACCTCCCCCACAGGCTGTCCAGGGGATGGTCCACCTTGATGAAGACCAGTGCACCTCATTTTGTCTGGCAGAGGCCCAGGGAGGAGAAAGGGGACCTCCCCCTCCTCCCATACCTCCTCTGTCTCTCTGTCTCTCTCTGTCTCTCTCTCTGACACACATACACACACGCACACACACACACAGGAAAGAGGACATGCCTCCCTGCCAGCTCAGGGCTCCAGCCACTTTGCTGCACACAGCCTGCACACAGAGCATTCTGTCTCCCAGAATCCGTGACCTCCCCAGTCCCGCAGCCAAAACCAACTGCAGACACCCGATGAGTTAACTCTTCCCAGACACTGAACTCCCAGGTAGAGCGGCAGGGATGCGCTGAGGCCTGCCTGAAGTCATGAAAGGGAGTCAGGTTAAGCGTTCTGAGTTGGAGGGCCAGGGTGTTGCAGAAGCAGGTTTAGCCCCCTTTTCATCTGCCTAAAGCAACAGAACCCCTGAGAACTCTGTGCCCTGCCAGGGAGCTGGAATCTGACCAGATGGAGGTATTCTCCCTCTACCTGCCCTGGGCAGGATTATCTGGGCAAACTTTGCTTTCAGTCTTGTTGGCAGTGGTGGTGGTGGTGGTAGTGACAGCTGTCAGTTACGAAGCACCTACTATGTGCCAGGNCGCACACACACACAGGAAAGAGGACATGCCTCCCTGCCAGCTCAGGGCTCCAGCCACTTTGCTGCACACAGCCTGCACACAGAGCATTCTGTCTCCCAGAATCCGTGACCTCCCCAGTCCCGCAGCCAAAACCAACTGCAGACACCCGATGAGTTAACTCTTCCCAGACACTGAACTCCCAGGTAGAGCGGCAGGGATGCGCTGAGGCCTGCCTGAAGTCATGAAAGGGAGTCAGGTTAAGCGTTCTGAGTTGGAGGGCCAGGGTGTTGCAGAAGCAGGTTTAGCCCCCTTTTCATCTGCCTAAAGCAACAGAACCCCTGAGAACTCTGTGCCCTGCCAGGGAGCTGGAATCTGACCAGATGGAGGTATTCTCCCTCTACCTGCCCTGGGCAGGATTATCTGGGCAAACTTTGCTTTCAGTCTTGTTGGCAGTGGTGGTGGTGGTAGTAGTGACAGCTGTCAGTTACGAAGCACCTACTATGTGCCAGGCACTGACTTCCTCTCACCTATGACCTTCTACTCGAGCTAGGTGCCCTTGTTGGATTTTACAGTCAAGGCAACTAAAAGTTGGTGAAATCAAGAAATTGGCTGAAACTCACACAGCTGGCAAGTGACGTTCCTACATAAGATGTAATCCCTATGCCATCCTGCCCATCCCTGGCAGTCTCATCTTCCCTCCTCTCCTTCATTTCACCCCATAGCGCCTACTATGTGATTACTATGTGACTTACTATGACTTGATTTAATCATCGGTTTATGGCCTGCCTCCCACAACAGTCTCAAAGCCACAAAGGCAAGGATTCTCGTCTCTTCTGTTCCTCAGGGCTACAGCGGTGCCTGGCACAGAATAGGCACTTGATAAATAGTAGCTGAATGAATAAATAAGATGTTATGAGATTGTTCCAGGCCTTGCTGCCTGTGCCCCAAATCCCTGCGATCCATGTTGAAAGAAGACAGATGTCCAAAGGGAGGTAGGAAAATTCTCCTGAGAATCTGAAAAAGGCATTGGTGAGGAGGTGAACTTTGCTGCAAGCCCATGAAGGGTGGGGAGGATACCCTTACGAACAGAGTTGAGGAAATGGGCTATTCCAGGCTGTAGGTTGATATCAGCTAAGGACCTGCAGAGAAGAGGAAGGAAGGATCTGGAAACCTAGAGAAGAACTGTCTCTGGCTAGGGCCATGGGGCTACAAGTCAGGCTTTTGTGTAGACTGTGGGGGAAGATGTGAGGTCACAGGCAGCCCAGGGGAATCTCACCCAGCCAGGCAGCTTCACCCTGAGAGATACAAGGCTTCTCATCAGAGTTCCAAAAACATGGACTGCCTTCCCCAGTGGGGTTCCAAAGTGATCATTACCGTCTGCCGCTTTTGCACCTAGCCTCAGGAGCCCTATATTACCGGCCCACGCTGGAGCTGGAGTGGAAAGACAGAAAGCCTGCTGGGGTGATTGAAACCCTTCACTCCAGATGAATCACACCTCTAAGTGCCCCCCCCCCTCGTGGCAGGATGTTGCCCCTTCTAAGCAAGCAGGGACAAGAGGGGGCTGCTGATTAGCAGGAGACCCAGCTGTCAGTGCTAGCACTGCTCTGCTCTCCTGAAGTTTCAGCTAGGCAAGGGCTGTGGGGGAGGGGGGCGCAAAATCCAGGGCCTCCTGGAGTAAGCCTTGGCTCTGAATCAGATGGAGCCTCCAGCACTGGGAACCTGGCTTTGTCACGCTCCAGCTCCGTATTTTCCAAATTTATAAGAAAAGATTCCCTGACTCTCTGGGGTTTGGAACGGGAATTCACAACAACCTGGGAACGTTGAGGACCAGGAGGCTGAAGGCACTCTCCGAAGGCAACCCCATAGAACTCATGAACATGGGGAACAGAGAAAAGGGGTATGCAGGGGAGGCCTTGGCGTGCCCAGGGAGCTAAGGGGGGGTGCAGCATGAGTGATCGCTGGGGTTTTTCAACCCAGACCTTCCCTCTGCTGCATTTTCTGGCCTAGGCTTCTCTGAGATACCCTAAGTCCTTATAAATTCTCCTCTTTTTCTTCAATCTGTTTTGAGAGGATTTTAATTGTTCCAAATTGGGGTTTGCAAAGGTTACAACAGTCTCTCTCAGCCCACATGCTCTTTTGCAATTGGCCCTTGCCACTCCCCCACAAGAGTGAATCTATGTCCCCTCCCCTGGCCCTGCGACTGGTCTAGTTGGTGGAATGAGGAACATCAGTGATGTTCCAGGGCTTCCGGTTTGGGCATTAAGAAGATCTGGTAGCTCTTACTTATGCAGGCTGAGGGGAGCCAATGGCCAGGTGAAAAATCACCATGCCATCAGGAAAGCTCAGCTAAGCCACCTGGAAAGGCCATGAGGCACAATGCCCACCAGGCCCCAGCTAGTCCAGCCACCTTGGCCCAGGCTTCCGCTTTGCGAATTTAGAAGCCTTCTTGCATGATCCAGCCCCAGGAGACAACTCAAAGAGCTGGCCATTAACAACTGAGCTATTCCCGTTGAGCTCTCTACAAATTGCAGAAGTGTGAGCAAACCAATGATTGCTGTTGTCTTAACCATTACTTTTGAGGTAGTTTGCAATAATGGATAACAAACAAATTGTAGCCAAAAGACCGCAATCTTTCCTAGAGTCCAGACAATGACAGATCCTATCGTGAGGGACATCAAGTTAGGGTGGGACCTTATGAGCTGAGAAGAAGTCGAGTTCAGACGCCAGCCTTGTCCTATGTCAGGAAGAGCCCCTGGAGGAAAAAATGACAACCCACTCCAGAATTCTTGCCTGGAAAATCCCAAGGACAGAGGAGCCTGGCAGGCTACAGTCTATGGGATTGCAAAGAGCTGGACATGACTGAGCACGCACACACTTTCCTCTGTTCGAGTATGACTCCATTGTTCTAAGAGTCACAGATGCCTTCCTCACCCTGTACCCCACCAAGTCCTGTGAGCATCCCTCCTGGACCCAGCCTGTGACCCAGACCTCACAGAGCAATCCACCCTAAGCCGAGATACTTTTCTCCTCCTTTCTCAGTGTCTTTACTCTGCACCTAGTACATTCAGAGAGCTTTTCCTCTACGAATGGCTAACAACCATATGGAAATATGCTCAGCCTCATGAGTAATCAAGGAAATGCAAATTAAAGCAAGAATGAGATTCACCTTCCTGTTTACCAGATTGGCAAAGCGAAGACGGATATAAAGGCTCTAGACATGAGTGGACATGTTGAGGGTCTTACGCGGCAGGAAGCCAGCAATGTAGAGGAAAATTTAACAGCATCTATTGGAGAAGGAAATGGCAACCCACTCCAGTGTTCTTGCCTGGAGAATCCCAGGGACGGGCGAGCCTGGTGGGCTGCCGTCTATGGGGTCGCACAGAGTCGGACGTGACTGAAGTGACTTAGCAGCACCAGCAGCAGCATTAAAATATAAAATGTCTATCCTCCAATTCAGTATTCCTACGTTGCAGTTTGTGCCCCAGCGAAATACTAGCACATGTTACATGAAGAGGCGTGTGCAAAAATGTTCTCTGCAGTGTAGTCAAAATCTGTGAACCTCTGGAAAGGGAGAATCCCTCTATTAAGAAGGGCACTGTACCCTACTCTGGTACACAAGGCTGCCATTACCAGGAATGGTATTTCCTGCCATTTTTCTGCCATAGCATTGATTACACACATATATGACATACATAAGTGACATTTACTACATCAGTGCTGACACCAAAAGACCTCTAAGAAATGTTGTTAAGTGAAAGTGCGTCTTTTGTGTAAACAACCTCAAAAGATACTACAAAAATTCAAATGTAAATGCAGAATTTAAGATGTGAAAAGGAACTCAGAAAACTGACAAAATGTGTTCTCTGGGGACGTGACCTGGGAGGGCCAAAGGAGCTGTTTGTCTCTTTTAGTTTTATTTCCTAATAATGGTAATATATTTGAGTGTTTCTTATGTTATGAAACACTTTTTTAAATTAGTGTCTATGAACATCCATGGGTGCAAATGAGAAGAAACCAAGCTGGGGAGAAGAGCCAGGGCTGCAGTCTGAGGCTCAGACTCAGGGCTCAGACAGGAGTGGGGAGATCACCAGGCCCAGGATGGTCAAGGAGGCAGCTAGGAGGAGGGTGCCCCACAAGGCTGTAAGTAAAAATAGACTTCGGGGACTTCCCTGGTGATAAGGTGGTTAAGAGTCTGTCTTGTAATGCGGGTGATGGGGATTTGATTCCTGGTCAGGGAACTAGGATCCCACTTGTTGCAGAGCAATTAAGCCCACGCACTATGGCCGGAGCCTGTGCACTGCAACGAAGGCCCCATAGAGCCGCAGCTGAGACCTGACACACCCAAATAAATAATAATATATTTTTAAAATAAAATAAAAAGACTTTGAGAAAAAATGAAATAAACCATAAAGATACACAAAATACACATTCACATTTTCATTATCAGATTTAGCAAGCATAAAATTACTCTGTTAATTGCTGTAAAAATTTCCATACGCTTACTCTCAATTTCTGTACTCACTGCAAGACAATAGCCAAAAGTTTACAAGCTGACAGCATCCACGGACCCCCTCCCCACTTTGAGAAGCCCTAAGATACACCGTCTAACTCTAAGGGCCAGTCCCAGACAGACGAAGACGATCAACAGCCTAATGCTACCTTCCCCTGGAGAGTCGCCTCTCTCTCCTCACTGTGTCTACAGTTCTTAAACCTGGATGAGCATCATATCCTCTTTCCTCTGCCTACAGACTCTATCTTTGATAAGGGCCAGAACTGGGAGATTTTCTGCAATATTTTTTAAAGCATCATTACTGGGACTATCACTTAGAGTGGGCTTGCTAAGAAGCACTATTTTCTTGCAGCCAGATTCCTGGTTGGGAAGTTAGCAATTCTGGGTTCTGGTCTTCGATCTATCACCAACTAGCTAAGAGGCAAATAATATTTCTCTAGGTGTCACCTTCTCCCCTGCCCCCATGAGCTGGACGGAAAGGCATCTCCGGACCCTACAATGTCACCACTGTGGTGGCAATGATCTAGAAAATGCATATGGCCCCGTGGGTTCAGACCTCAATGGACAGGACAGAAATCATGGGGAGACCCCCTTGGAAAGAAGTCTCTGGTTAACTAGCCACACACACACGGGTAATAGGTCTTATTAAACCAGTGGCCTCTGGCCCTCCCTCGGTGAATCCTGACACCACTAAGTGCCAAACATGCTAACTTGTGTTTGCCCTTTCCCAAAGGCAATCTGCCGGTTCCTTGACCTTCAAACCGCTGATCAGTTCAGAGTCATGGACAGAGAAGCGAATCTGGAGAAGTGCAGCCCCCCATCCAGGGGGACGTAAGTCCTGTCTCTAACAGAGCCTCAGTGAGGAGGCTGAGCACACCCCGCCCCTCATTGAGCCTCAGGTTCCACATCTACGAGGAAGGGAATCAAAGTAGATGTTCTCTGAAGTGTTGAAAGTGTTAGTCGCTCAGCCGTGTCCAACTCTTTCCGACCCCATGGACTGTAGTCCATCAGGCTCTTCCGTCCATGGGATTCTCCAGGCAAGAATACTGGAGTGGGTAGACGTTCGCTTCTCCAAGGGATCTTTCTGACCCAGGGGTCAAGCATTGCAGGCAGATTCTTGACCATCTGAAACACCAGGTTAGCCTCTCTATTTTGTATATGAGTTTGCCAGTTATCACTAGACTTTCATCATAACATGAGTCTTTGTAAAAGACTAATGTCACTTCTGGTCTGGATCACCTGGGTGACTTCCTCCATCCTGATCACATTTCGCGTTCACTTTCCTATGTAAAGCCTTGTCATAGCAGCTAGACTCGTTGAGAGTATACCACAGTCCAGGCACTGAAGTACCTTCTGCTTTGATTAATCCATGTCACCCTCAGAGCCATCCCAGGAGGCAGGAACTATAATAGGTCCTGTTCTGAGCTCCACTATATAAAGAGAATTGTGACCCAGAGAACTGAAGCAACACACCCACAGTCACACAGCTAGAATACAGTGGACAGTCTAGCTTTAGCCAGTGTCTACTGAGCCCCTTTGAGGCACACATAAGACCTTGCACAGAATGAAAGCGTGGGGCAACCTCTGATGGTATTTATGTTACGTTCAAAAATCAATTTCTCCTTCTTCCTGAGCAGCCAAGGGAAATGCAGGACAAATATGAATTTCCTTTGTCAACATTCTCTATACACGCCAAAGAGAACATTAGCAGATTGTGCCAGGAGACGCAGTTCTCCGAACAAACACCTCCTATTATCACTGAATCAATGGCTCCAGTGCTCAGTTTGAGAGCACTGTCCTTAAGGGAAGAAAAGGCTTTTGAGTGAAATTCCAATTCTCCGTTTGCAAGCAGCCTCCTAGTCAGACCAGCCAAGGGGCCAGGTCTTTGATGCCCAGGTGGGCTCTGAAATGCAGGAGAGCTGGGTATGGGGAGAGTGGAGGTTCTTACTTCATAGAAAACAAGAGTGACATTTCTAAAAACCTACAGACCTTAGGTGGCCCTACCTGCAGAAAGACACCATATGGCTTCCTGACCCTCACTGCTTGGGTCCGACTCCTCGGGTCATTACCTATTGGCCCTGTGACCCTGAGCCCACTGCTTAATCTCTCTGTGTCTCAGTTTCTCCATCCTTAAAACAGAGACAACAGTAAGGTTTTGTGAGAATTATGTAAGTCTATACTGTCTATGTGAAGGGATTAGTCGTGCCTAGCAGGGAACTCGACTATGTATGCCTCAGTTGTTATTATTTTAATTTCTGGTAACTCACAAAGTCCACTACTTGGAAATGCAGATGTCAAGAATTGAAATGTGGGATTTCACTTCCTCATGAAAATACTTCCTTATGAGAAAAGTGTGATGACCCTCCCTGAACTCGAGGCAATGGGAATGACCTTCTTTCCCTTCTTCTCTCCACCAACTAAGTGTATCCATCCTTGGGTTCTCATCTCTCCTTTGACTGTTCCAGCACCCATGGCCTCTACCCCTCCTCAACATACTCGCAGCCTCCAATACCCCATTCTGGGCTGATCCTTGACTGGGGTGGACTCAAAGCCCCAGAAAGAGGGGCCCGAATTTTTCCTCTGCTTCTCCTCTCATCCCCCTGGATCAGCCTGGTTCACCTCTTCCCATCCTCCCAGAGAAAGGGTGACAGAGGGCTGGGTCCACAGAAAGGACTGGGGAAGGACTAACTCATACCAAGTGACCACGGGGCAGAGGTTGCTGAGAAGACAGTCTGGGGTGAAATGCTGGCCACAGCTCATCTGCAAGCTATCTATCGAGCATGGCCTTCAGGAATCCTAAGCGGCTGGTTTCTTCTCTGACTCCCAGCAGGACTCTGCAAAGCCTAGCTGGAGTTTATTTATGCACTTTGTCCTGCTCTGACCCAAAAGCAGCTCTCTCAGGGGGTTTGTATGTGGGGTAGGTGGAAGGTCAGGGAAGCCTGGTGTGCTGCAGTCCATGGGGTCGCAAAGAGTCAGAAGTGACTGAGCAACTGAGCAACAACAGAGGGGGAAACTAGGCGCCCCAGGCTCCAAGGGCACCCCTGAGTTAACCCAGGGGTCTCACCCTCCTTGCAGCCCTTGGCCCCCAAGTTTCCAACTAGAACCAGAAACCATGACCCTGTTCAGTGTGATGAGGGAAAACTCAAGTTCAGGACCCCTGAGGAATCCTCCACAGTAGCCTCGCTTAAATGCCCACATGAACCCACCCAAGCGAGAGGTCAAGAGATAGATAGCCTTTCTCATTTCCCAGAACAAGCATAACAAATTCCTACATTTTAAAATAATTTTTTCTTACTATTAAAAAGGACTGGGCTTCCCTGGTGGTCTGGTGGTTAAGAAGCCACCTTACAATGCAGGAGACATGGGTTCAAACCCTGGTCCAGGAAGATCCCACACGCTGCAGAGCAACTAAGCCCGTGTGCCACAACTATTTAAGCCCATGCTCTGGCGCTTGTGAGCTGCAACTACTGAGCCCATGCACAACTGCTGAAGCCTGTGTCCCCAGAGCCTGAGCTCCACAGCAGAAGCCACTGCAATAAGAGGTCCACGCATGGCAGTTAGAAGGTAGCCCCACTCACCACAACTAGAGAAAGTCTGCAGGCAGCAACAAAGATGAAAGAATTTCCCCAAGTGCAGGTGATAAAAGAACTTTCCCCCAGAGATGAAAGAATTTGGCCTCAGGACTGCCACCTGGAAACCCTGCCTGCATTTCCACTCTATCTGCCTTGCCTGGCATATTTCAGACTCAAAATTGCAATACAAACTCTCCCCTGAATTTCCAACCTGCCAGTTCTTCTATGGATTTCAGACTTTCTAGCTTCCACGTCTGTGTGAGCCAATTTTTCAAAATGGATCTCTTTTGGTGTATATATATCCTACTGGTTCTGTTTCTCTAGAAAGCCCTTTTGAACACAGGCAAAGTCAGGTAGCAGAGTAGCTCTGAGACCCATGAGGGTAGGTCAGGGTAGACCAGAGGCTGGAGGGAAGGAATACCCTGAATGCACCATGCTGGTCTCAGTCTCGCCTCTCTGGTGCCCTTTGGGCACACCCATCCATGAAGGGCACTTTCCACTACACACACCCAGTCAGTCAGTCAGTCAGTCAGTTCAGTTGCTCAGTCGTGTCCGACTCTTGCAACCCCATGGACTGCAGCACGCCAGGCCTCCCTGTCCATCAACAACTCGCAGAGATTACTCACTCATATCCATTGAGTCTGTGTTGCCATCCAGCCATCTCATCCTCTGTCATCCCCTTCTCCTCCCACCTTCATTCTTTCCTAGCATCAGGGTTTTTTGCAATGAGTCAGCTCTTCACATCAGGTGGCCAAAGTATTGGAGCTTCAGCTTCAGCATCAGTCCTTCCAATGAATATTCAGGACTGATTTCCTTTAGGACGGACTGGTTGGGTCTCCTTGCTATCCAAGGGATGCTCGAGTCTTCTCCAACACCACAGTTCAAAATCATCGATTCTTTGGCGCTCAGCTTTCTTTATAGTCCAACTCTCACATCCATACATGACTATGGGAAAAACCATAGCTTTGACTAGACAGACTTTTGTTGGCAAAGTAATGTCTCTGCCTTTTATTATGCTGTTTAGGTTGGTCATAACTTTTCTTCCAAGAAGCAAGAATCTTTTAATTTTATGGCTGCAGTCACCATCTGCAGTGATTTTGGGGCCCCCCAAAATAAAGTCTGTCACTGTTTCCATAGTTTCCCCATCTATTTCCCATGAAATGATGGGACCAGATGCCATCAGATCTTAGTTTTCTGAATACTGAGTTGTAAGCCAACTTTTTCACTCTCCTCTTTTACTTTCATCAAGAGGCTCTTTAGTTCTTCTTCGCAGCACCTCCTTTGGGGCTTCTAACAGAAGACGACTCTCCTTCCCTATTCCCAGCAAACAATTCACTGGGCTCTGCACATCCTCTGTCCCCAGGCAGGGGTGAGTGGGGCCAGGGCCTGGCAGGGGTGAGTTTCAAGGCAGGGGATCCAGGCACAGCCAGTGGTAGCAGGAGGGTCTTGGCTCAGCAAGAGTAAGAAGGGTCTCATGGTCGAGCTTCCACATAGCAGGAGTAGCTGCACCCGGGTCCGAGGTCAGGGGCCCAGGGGAAATGCATGAGTGGGTCTATGCAAGCCAAACAGAGACAAGGGCAAGACAAGAGCCCAGCAGAAGCTGGGACTCTGCCCAGAGGTGACCATGAGAACATGAGCTCCCTGGAATCCATGACCACCCAGAGAGGTCACTGAACTTCCCCTGGGATGTGGGATAATGTACTTACACCAACTTGAGCTAAACCTCCAAGGACAGCTATTGTCACATGGAAAGAGCTATGGATGGGCAAGGCCAAGGGGAAAGCAGTCCCCTGCCCACCCCCTATGGTCGGGAAGCAAGCATATTGACTGGAAGGCAGGGCCCAGGGTGGCCCAGCATCCTGGTTCGGGACATTCTTAGAGCTTTGACTAAATGTTTCTTGCTTCTGGCCTAGCTCTAGCGTTTGGTACAGCTGATTTTTTGTGTATCTTGGGAAGATTAAAGGGGGTGAATCAGGAGGTGTAAGTCTTCAGCTGTCATAACCTTCACGGCCTGTAATTTGTCATTGTCAGGTCATGTTCCAGCAAGGGCTGAGGACTGCGGAAAAGAGAGCAGAATGGACCGAAGCGGACTTCACCCCACAGCGCTGACAGGCTGGCGCTGGTCGACGAAGCAAGGCAGAACCACAACCCCACCTCAGCTGTACCCCGGGCCACAAATCCCACACAGAGAGGGCCTGAGCAGAGACCAGGGACCCTGACAGTGAGACCAGACCCCTGGGAATCTGAACTTCCGTGAACCTCTCCAGCCTCTTCCATAACCCGGGGGATGATGTAAAGCAGTCTAATCACAGACATCCTTATCCCCATTTGACAGATGAGAAGACTGAGGCCCAGAGGGTGAAGCTTTTTGCCAAGGGCTGACAGCTGGTAAGTTATGCAGCAGGACTGGGCCCTTCTCCCTGTGCAGCCTTGGGGTCAAGTTCAGCCAGATGTTGCCAAGCTGCCCAGTCACTGGGCCTGATTTTTTGCCTGCAAAGGGCTGAATCCAGGCCTCACCAGCCTCACAGAACACTCACCTTTTATTGAGCTATGTCTTTGGCTCTTGCCATCTGGGGTACCCACACATCACCCCAAAGCAGAGGCAATCTGGCCCAGGAGAAGCGGGGGGTGGGGGGACCAGCCGGAGTTGCAGCCTAGGAGCAGCCTTCAGTGGGACAGCCTTCCCGCACTGCCTTCACTGGGTCTTGGCTTCTCATCTGCAAAGTGGGGTGGGAACTGAGTGACTGTTAAGCTCCTTCTAGCTCTGATGTTCTCTGGGGAGCAGCGTCAGGACCAGGACTTGGGCCACCGCCACTTCCGACCCTTAGTGCTTCCTGACCGTCTCCTGCCTCTGGGGCGTGTCCAGCTAAGCCCCTGTCCACTCTGTTCTCTCTGCAGTGCCCATGTGACCCTGACACCCCCACAGCTAGCTCCTCCACCACCTGCTTTATCCGGCCCACGTGCCCCCTGTTCGGGACTCTGCCCACTGCTCAGCCTCACTTCAGCAGTCTCACCACCTCCCCATCCCCATCCACGACTAACTCCATCCCCACGGCCTCCCAGCCACACCCCCGCCCCCTCCCCCAGACTCTGGCTTTCTCAGTCTCTCTGGGAGGCCCTCGGTCCTCTCTCACTGCCCCTCCTCTGGCCTCCACACTTCCACCCTCACCCAGCTGCGTTCTGCTCATCCTCTGCCAACCTGGGGGCTAGATGGTATCAGTGACCCACACTCGCTGACCCTCACCGCCCCAGCCTGTTCACTAGTCTGTCCCTCCAACACTCTGGGACAACACTTACATCTTATCTCCCTGCATCCTGCACTGAATAGGTGCTCCATAACTGTTGAATTCATACTAAGGACAGTCCTCCTCCTTCCTTCCCAGTGCTCTTACAGGAGTCCAGGAAAGGCAGACTTGACTGGAAACGTTCAGAGTCTGCCCATTGTGCCAGGGCCTTCTCAAATCCCTCTGTCCCTGACTGCTCCAAGCCTCTTCCTCCAAGACTCCTGTAGTCATCCCCAGTCATCTGCTGGCTTGATGAACACTTGTTAGGAACCTACTCTGTTCTAGGCACCCACATTCATGCCTTGCATAGGACCTTGCACATTTTTAGGTCCTCAATATTTGTTGATTTTTGAACTGAAAAAGCGGAGTGACCATAAAGATCTTCCCTTGCATTTCCTCCAATCCTATTGAGAATAGGCATTACTCTTTCGTTTTACACGTACAGCCACTGAGGAGAAAGGTCGAGAAAGTTAAGTCATAGGGGCCACAGCAGAAACTGGAGCAGAGCAGACACCAGCAACCAGACCCTTTCCCAGGGGATAGCAGCAGACTGGCCTGGCCTGCACTGCCCTCAGGATCCTTTCCATGGGTTTCCGCCCAGTCCAACTTACTGTGCCTGCCCCTGGGAGGAGTCTGCACAGGACACAGGGGCAGCTGTGAAACCACAGACACAACACCCAGGAGCCAGACCCCAAGTGCCACTCAGCCCAGGAGTCCAGGCTATTCTGGAAAGTACAAGTTCCACAGCTGTTCTCCAGGCACGAAGTTCAAGGCTCTTTGGTGAGTCGGTAAGAACTCTGCCAGAGCTGACTTAATCCCCATTAATCAAACATGATGACTTGTTTTCCTTTAGGGACGAGTGACAACAAAGCTGATCATAACTCAGACTTGGGTCTGGCTTCCCTGAACCAGGATTTGGGAGGGAAAAAGGCCAAGAGAGAGACCAAAGTAATAGCCCATAGAACCCACAGAAAAAATAGAAGCAAACAGTGAGCAAAATCAATGCCTGTTCTTTCAGCAGCGCCATAACACTGTGTTCTGAAACTGCATCACAAAAGCATACTCTGCAGTCTGAGGCTAAATGGGTGTGAGCACAGCTAAAATAAGGAAATAGCATCATAAATGGCTAGGGGGCAAAATGAGAGATGGTGTCAGGGCAGTGGCCCCACAAGGCAGGACAGGGAGCCTGGCCAACATCCCCTTCATGATGCAGGCCCTGCCTTCCCAACAGACTTGGGACCGAGATGTCCTTTTATCTCTTGCCTGGGCCAATGTCCCAGCCACTCTGCTTTCTCCTTAACTTCAGACTTGTTGCTCTGACCCAAGACCAACCACCCTGCTGCTCAAGCAAGCGTTCTAGAAGCAGATCCAGCCCTGTCCCTCCCCTGCTCAGAGACACATGCAACCCAAGTGTCCTCCAAAATCACCTGTCCTTTCACAGCCAACACCATGATCTGACTGTCTCTGCCCATTAGACTTACAGAAACTCAGGCTCTCCCTAACAGTTCTGGTTCCCAGACATGAGGACGGGGTATTTTCTGTTTTCCTGCTCACCTTTTGTTCTAAACTCTGCTGTTCAATTCTCTTTATTCATTTATCTAGCTGTGTGGATGATGCCTTAGTTGCGGCATACAAACTCTTAGTTGCAATATGTGAGCTCTAGTTCTCTGACCCACTCCCGTACTCTTGCCCGGAAAGTCCCCTGAACGGAGGAGCCTGGTGGGCTGCAGTCCATGGGGTCGCTAAGTCCGACATGACTGAGCAACTTCACTTTCACTTGTCACTTTCATGCATTGGAGAAGGAAATGGCAACCCACTCCAGTGTTATTGCCTGGAGAATCCCAGGGACGGGGGAGCCTGGTGGGCTGCCGTCTATGGGGTTGCACAGAGTCGGACACGACTGAAACGACTTAGCAGTAGCGGCAGTTCTCTGACCAGGGATTGAACCCAGCCCCTCCCCACCCCACCCCATCCACATTGGGAGCTTAGAGTCTTAACCACTGGGCCACCAGGCAAGTCTCTATGTTCAGTTCTTGATCCTTCTGTGTTCATCCTAATTCCTTGGGTTGTCAACACAGAAACACACTTCAGATTAGGGAAGATTTACTGAAAGTTCCTTTCTGGGGGCAGAGGCACAGTGGGTTTCTGGCTGGACTGGAACCAGAGTCTCAAAGGTTACCGGGACCTTCTCCCCTCCTCTTTTCTCTGCTCCCCTTTCCTTCAGCTTGGCTTTCCCCAGACAACGGTCAACATCCAGGCAGTTGCTGCAGTTTTCAGCTGTCAGTTTCTCCAAGAGAGGAGTAGTCTTTCTCTTAGATGCGAAGTTCAAAAACCCAAGGGAAGAACTCTGATTGGGTCAGTTCACATCAGCTGCCCACTCTTGCACCAACCAACTGTGCTCAGTGGGGTGAGGCCCTCTTGTCGGTCCGGCCTGATGGATTGCATTGGCCCAATGCAATCACATGGCTGAATTAGAACATGCACTCTGGGGGAAGGCGGAGGAGAAGAGTCATGCTCCTAAGGAAGCAAAAAGTAGTTCTTGGAAGGCAAGATATTATAAGGGTTGATGGCCCACCAAAGAACTACAGTACATAAACAGACACACAATATGTCTGTGGCATTAAAATTTCATAGCAGGGAAGGAAAATAGGAAAAAAGAAATCTAAAACGGCCTCCTTTCGGGGGGAGGAGTGATAATGAAAAACTACATTGAAAAACACTAGGACAGAGAATGGAGCATTGCTCAGAAGGACAAGACCAATCCAGACAAAGTGTCCAGTACCCTCCCACTTCCTGCCTCTGCTGACCCCTCTCTGGCTCTGTCCACACACGGCCCCAGCACCTGGCCTCATTCTCCAAGCACCACTGGTATCTGCTCTCTCGTAGAATGCACTATTTCTAAAGGTGAGGGTGGCAGAGGAGGAGGGTAATTACAGCCCCATCGCTAATGTTCACTGACCATTCACACTGCTAGGAGGCCCTTCCAGCCCGCCCCCCTCAGACCCGGCTTGCCCTGCGGTCCTTGTCCCTCTTTTCTCTCTGAGCCCCTGGGACAACCCTCAGCTCAGATCCCAGCCCTTCTACTCCTTTCACTGTCTCAGATGCAAACCTGAGCTAAATTTCAGAATTTCCACTGCTTTATTTTACAAAGAAATCACCCACCTCCCTTCTAGACCACCCTCAGTTCATCTTTCATAATAAAAAAAAGGGCCACAAAGGCATTTTCATAAATAAAAGTGTCTTCTGCACCAGTTTTCCCTTAGGAACAGAAAGCTTATAAATGACACTTTGTATTAGCCTTGCCCAGATCAATAGCTTCAGGCAGGATCTCTTCTGCCACCAACAATCTCTGAGAGCAGAGAAGAGCTGTCCAGGGGACAATTCAGGGGCTCAAAAATGTTTGTCTGTCTTGTATTGTTGTTGCTATATGTTTTTAACCCATTCCATTTAGGAGGGCCAAGTCTAGACTTTTATCACCTTCTAGGCTCCTGTAGGTCCCCAGCGATGAGATGAGAATTCCCATACAGCAATCATAAGGGAGGTGCTCCTGGAACAGACTGGTAAGAGAAGGGGAAAAGCAGGACAGATGGGGGAAAGGAGACCCGCAGTGGTGAGATGCCTGGGAACCCCAAGTGTTAATTACATCTGGAGTTGGTTCACCTCCAGGCAAAGGAGCACCGCCAGTCAGTGGCAAAGCAAGCCCTTGGGGGTTGGAAGATGTAAACCCCTGGGTTCCTGGGGATCAGTTCCTACGTTGGTGCAAAATGTGGCTCTAGTTGTCCAAGAGATGCCCTCCTATGAACATTCCAGGCTGTGGAAGGGCACCGATTTTGAAGCACACACAGAATGCCTGGCCAGAGTGGAATCAGGACCCAGCACCCTGCCTGCAGTGTAGACCCTCCTAGAACTAGAGCAGATCTAGCTTCCTTGCGGCCTGTTCTCCACCCCCTGGCCCTCCACTGTCCCCACCCCAGCCAGACGCCCAGGCCAGCCAGCTGTGATTGCCTATCTCCTAGCTTCCGCCCTCCCTAACCCCTCTCTGGAAAGATCTCTCCCTTCTTCATCACTTTAAATCATTCAAAGGTCTCCTGTAGCACATTTTCCCTGGAGTCCCCCCATTACTCCCTGAGCTGCCACGCACCTCGTACCATCTCTCAGCTCCCTTCACAGTTACTTACACCCAGATCTCATTGGCTCCACATCTGCTCCCTCTGCTGGCGCTCTCTGCACAGGCAACGAGGCTGACCTAGAGGTCAGAGCCTCTGCTCTCTGCTCAACAGCACCCACTGTGAGTCTGGCCGTGGAGGTGCTCCAGTAACATGGCTGAAAAGGACTGGTGATACTCATGATGACCCGTCAACTCTCTTTCTGAGTCTCCCTACCCTTCAGTCAAAGTCCTGCTGAGTGTTCATCTCCTGCCAGGAGCCCTCTCTGACCAAGCCTATCTAACTGGGTCTGGTAAAGCCATACCCTGTCTCAGCAGTTCCCCACCCCCCAACCCCGTCACCTTCAAACGAATGGGGAGGTCTGGTTGACTCTTCCTTTGCTTTCCCCATAAAGATGCCTCTGCACCACAGGAGCTAGACTCGGACAACAGAGGAGAAAGAGAGAAAGAGATAAAAAGAAGTGCCTCCAGCCTCCCGGCCAAGCTAGTTGGAGACCAACCTCATTCAAGGGGCTTCAGCAAACAATGCACATCAAAGAGGAGCCAGGGGCTCAGATTTAGGCCCCAAGATTTCAGGGGAGGGTGATGCGGAAGCCTAAGGCACAGTCTGGAAGGGCTACCTGGAGGAAGAGGGTAGACGAGGGGAGGACTTGAGGGACAGAAAAGTGTCCCAGGCAGAGACCAGAGTGAACATAAACAGTCTAAGTTTCTTGAACTTGAGCTGCACCCTCCCCGGAAAGCTCAGTGCCTCACTAATCACATTCCTCAAATGCTTTCCCCACAGATCCTAACAACATTGGAACTGCTGCTTAAGCTTTTCCACTCTGCACACCAGGCCCACCTGTTTGGACAGTTCCAGAGGCTGCTTCAGGGGCTCCCAGAGAACTAGCCTCACCTCCAGCCCCATTCTGGGCCTGTCCCCATCTGAGACCAGCATCACTCAGCCCTGCCTGGTATCAGGATCCCTGTAAAATTTACTGAAACATGCCAATGCCTGGGCCCCATCCCCACCTATAAACACAGAAGCTCTGGGTGGGGCCTGGCATCCCTGCATTTACTGTCCTTGTTTTGTTTTTTTTTTTAATACAGTTTTTAGCTTTTTATTTCGAATTTACAGAATACTTGGAAGAATGATCCAAAGAACACACCTGTAGTTGCCCACATTTCCCAGTCATTTACATTTTGCCTCATTTGGTACATTGCTCTCTTTATCACCATGTGTGTATTCATGTGTGCTTGTGTATGTGTATTTCTGAAGCATCTGAAAATAAGTTTGAGATATGGTGCCCCTGTAGCCCTAAGTATTACTCCATAAGAACAAGACTTCACAGTGCAGTCATCAAAATCAGCAAGTTGAACATTGGTACAGAACTATTATTTAATTTGGCCTCCACATAGGAATTTCAATTGTCCCAATAGGCATAGTGTTAGTCTCTCAGTCATACCAGACTCTTTGTGACTCCATGGACTGTAGCCCAGGAGTCTCCACTGTCCATGGAATTCTCCAGGCAAGAATACTGGAATGGGTTGCATTTCCCTTCTCCAGGGGAATCTTCCCAACCCAAGGATTGAGCTTGGGTCTCCTGTATTGCAGGCAGACCCTCTACGGTCTGAGCCAACAGGGAAGTCTCCAGTAGGCATGGTGCCTGTTAAAAGCTCCCAGTGACAATTAGAAGATGCAGGCAGGGCTGGAAAGCCTGGTGGGGATGCGATCTACCCAGCCTATTCAGAGCTCTGGCCACAACCACTGCCAAGACCCCATCCTTCCTTTCTCAGTTCCTCTCTTCCCGGAGCAGGGAACTCCAGCCCTGGCAAAGGTGGCCGGCTGGTGAAAGGCATTAACCCCTTCTCTAGGGGCAGAGTCTGGGCTCTGGCTGCCTAGGCAGAAGCCGCTGCCCGGCACCGCTATAAATAACCTGGAGGGGGCGGGCCGTGGGGCGGTGTCCCTGCGGGCGGGGGAGGCAGGAGATACCCCCAGTGCCCAGGGCGTACCTCAGCCAACCCGGCGCGTTGGGTAGGGAGGGGCCCAGTCCACTCGACTCAGGCCGGTAGCGGAGGAGGGTGGGAGGCACCGGAGTCAGCGGGCGGGCGGGGCAGGACGGCCGCGCTGGGAGGTGCACTCCTGTCCGCGCTGCACAGGGCATGGGGGGTCCCGCGGGGCCCCCACGCCTCCTCCACGTCCCGCACCGTGTCCTCTGTCTGCTCTGCTTTCTCCCGCCACTGCTTAAAGTAAGTGTGGGGTGTGGTGGGGGGGCTGTTCTCAGGGTGGGGGTGCTGGGAGCTGGAGCTCTGTGCTCTCCTGACTGCGAGGGGGCGGAGGTGGGGGGTGGGCGGCTCACTGCTTAGTTACTGGGTTTAGTCTCACTCAGCCCTGTTAGCAGATGGATAGAAAGAGGTCTTAGGGCTTGGTGGCTGGCATGGAGTTGGGGATCCCTGCATCCGGTGATGGGATGAAGATGTCCTGCCTAAATGAGGGGGAAGGGGAAGGAGATGAAACTCTTAACACACCTAGGATGGGACTTAGCAGCCCTTGTGAATGGGCAGAGCATGCAGGGAGACGCCCTGGTGTCTAGGACATGCCCTTTCTCAGGTCCAGGAATTCCTAGTCTCTGTCCACTTTGTCCCCTCCGCCATGGATTGCACTCCCCCTTCCTTGTAGGAGCCTCAAGTTCCTTCCTCACTCCATCCCAGTTCTGGTCATTCCCCACAAGGGATCCCCAGAGAGCTGTCCCCTGTCTCCTGCAGGCAGGCCAGTCCCCACCCTCATCTCTGCCTAAAACCAGGCAGCTCTCAGTATCAAATGAGCAATGGAGCAAAGGGGACACCTGGGGGAACCAACCTTGCCAAGCATTTCTCAAAGCTGTAAGTATCCCCCCATGCTCAAAGCTGTGGGTGTGCACACTGGCCAGAGTCAGGGTCTGCAGGAGGGAGCTGGGGGTGTTGAGATGGCGAAGAGCTGCACAGAAAGAGCTGAAGAAGTGGGAGTGAGGTTGGGAGGGAGTGATACCCAGAAATGGATGTGGGAGGAATTGATCTCTAACTCTTTCCCCATTTTACAGATGGGGAAACTGAGGTTCAGAGAGGGAGGGCCACACTTTTCATGAAGAGCCACGACATTAAAAGTCTTTGAGGCCATGCAGGGCAAGGGTCAGAGCCAGGATGGAGGTCAGGAGGCCTGGTCCCATCCCCATATGTCACAGAGGACTCCTTGAGCATCCACCGTCTGAGGCAAAGTGGTTTTGCCAACAGACTTGATCAAATCCCTGCTTTGCTGATTAGTGTGTCACCTTGGGCAGGCTACTCACGTTTCCCCTCAGTTTCCTCCTGGGTAAAATGAGGATGGTTTTGGTGCTTAATGAATAAGGTTGTCTAGTGGGATGGTTGTGACTGTGCCTGGCACAGAGTTAGCACTCAGTAAACACAGCTGGAGTTTTGTACCAAGTACTTGAGATGAAGACACGAGGGGCCCTGCCCTTCCAGGGGGTCTGGTTAGGTGGAAGACAGGACGGGGCACCATGCCAAGGTGTGGTCAGTGCGCCGATGGGCAGATAGTCCCTGGACCTGCCAGGTCCTTTTAACAACATTGCGGGAAGGGGTGTAGGCTGTGGAGTAGATTCACTACCACCCACAACCTCTCATTCCTACTCCTGATGTCTTTGAGCTCTTTTGCCCCCTAACCACTTGTTCCCTGGGTGGGTGCCTTCCAAGAGAGCTGGTGTTAAGGCCAAGGTTGCCCTTTGGCCCTGCCCCTCTGGGAGCCATGACGCCAACTGCCCAAGCTGGTTAGATGGAGATGGTTGCTGGTTGCTGCCCCAGACTCCAGCTCAGGTGGAAAAGTCTGTGGGAGGTTATCTTGGGTCCCAGGGATGTCAAGACCGGGAACCTCAGAGGCAAGAGTCTGCTCTCCCCTTAGGGTCCACCCAGGCCCTGCCCCTAGCCCGCTGGATGGACCAAGATTAGAGACTAGTTAACCACCCAAAGGTATCATTGCATAACTGCCAAAGAGCACTGTGGTCTCTCTAGCCCCCAAAAGCAGTCTTCCTTGCTCTGGGTCTTCGTGGTAATGCTATTTATTTCTGGATCCTTTTCCAACTATTCTGAGATTTCTGTTGTCTATGAAAATAGAATAAGTGACCCGGAGCAGGTGGTGGGGAAGTAAGGGAACCCAGGAGGGACCTGGGCTCCAGCCCTCTCATTTATTCAGTAATACTTTATTCAACCAGTATTTAAGGAGGATCATGCGTGATAAAGACACAAGGGTGAAAACATCAGCCTTTACCCTATGAAGTTAATAGCCTAGAGCAGACATGAGCAGGAAGAAAATAATGGTGAAGAATTAATTGTGTATTTACTAGCTGATCATGAGAACTGATGGCTCAGCAAATAAAGAATCACTTGCAATGCAGGAGACACCAGAGATGTGGGTTCGTTCCCTGGGTTGGGAAGATCCCCTGGAGAAGGACATGGCAACCCACTCCAGTACTCTTGCCTGGAGAATCCCATGGACAGAGGAGCCTGCTGGGCAACAGTCCAAAGGATCTTAAAGAGTCTGATATGCCTGAGAGACCAAGCACACACATGGGAGCTAAGAACAAGTGTGTGCAGTTATAAGAGCTTCTGCCAGAATTGGGAGGAGATCTAGTGGGCGGTGGGCAGGATGGCGGGGGTGGAGATGGGGTGGTCCTAGATAGGGACTGAGAAAAGAGCAAGCTAGAGGGAAGGCTCCAGGGTCCCAACCCTGAGAAGAGATGGTATGAGGCTCCAGGTCCTGATGGGACCTGATTTCTATCCCTGGGGAACTCAGGGCTTGCTGACCTGGGGAGGAGCCTGATGTCACAATTGCAATTGTGAAAGTTCCAGCGGGCAGTTGAGTAGTGAGGGTACCGTGGGCCAGCCACCATTGCAAGGGCCTGGAGGAGCCAAGCCTTCACTCTGGTGCTACTGGCTGCCCTCTGAGCCCTTGAGAAGCTACTTTGAAAGCAGTGCTGAAATCATACAGCTTTCTTGGGCACCAGGCGCCATGCCAAGCCCTTTACTGAAACAGTGGGAAGGTGGGGACATTTATTTACAGACGGAAATGGAGGGCAAGTAAGGCTAAGGAATATGGCGCTGGATTCCAAAATCCTTGATGAAAACTGCCTCGCCCTCTGTGACACACGGGTAAAGAATCTGCCTGCCAATGAAGAAGACACAGGTTCAGTCCCTGGGTCAGGAAGAATCCCTGAAGAAGGAAATGACAACCCACTCCAGTATTCCTGCTTAGAGAACCCCATGAATAGAAGAGCCTGGCAGGCTACAATCCACGGGGTCACAAAAAGTCAGACACGACTTAGCGACTAAATATCAGCAAGATCGCCCTCTGTGAAGACCCCAGGAGTCTTATCTGGGTCCAGATCCTCAGACATCTGGGCAACAAGACACTCCCTCAGGACCTCAAAACAACTTTTCTTGCTTCCTGTGGGGTCATCTGTCCCAAGAAGGGTCAGCAAACAGGAAAAACAGAGAGTCCAGAAGCCTGGACCCTCCCTAACCTGCGCAGCCCTCCCCAAGACCAAGGCCAGGGCCCTGCACACCCCTGCCCGCCCCCCATACCCAGGGTCTACAGGGTTGAGTGGGGGAACTCAGGGGCCATTTACCAGAAGCTAATTCATCTAATAGCTCTTCCCCCAAATTCAAATACTCTCTGAGTGTTTTCTAACCTAATCAGCTAATTTGGTCTCTCCATTTTTGCCATTTTGTTGATGTTTTAGGATGTTTTTAAAAAACCAATTTGTCTGAGGGCAATGCCCATTTAATTTCATATTCCTAGCCAGTCTCACATTTGCAGCACTTTATGAATTACGGGACTATTCTGTATTCTCTTAACTGTCATTTTCTACTTTATCTAATTTTAAGCATTTTTAGGACTCCTCAGTCAGTTTGTCTCAGGTCATTGTATCCAAAATTTTATTTTTATAAGATGTCATTTCACATCTTCCAGAGGGAGGGGTATATTATTCCATAAGCTTATTTTGTTTATTCTCTTTAGCATCTGCACCAGGCTTACCACATGCTTGATACTGTTCTAAGCCCTGAGACACATTATTGCTTTTAAGCTTCACAACCACCCTGGGGCATAAGACCATCATTTACCCCCATTTGACAGATGAGAAAGCTGAGGCAAGTTCACATGGTCAACCATCTACTGGTAGTAGGGCCAGGATTCAAAGGAGATAGACTGACTGCAGATTCAGTTTTGTTAATGAAAATGTAAGATATTCAGACACCAACACAATCAGAAAAAGGTGACTCTTGGGCAAACTGACATGAGATGAGTTGATCATTAAGAGATCATTTTAGGCCTCGTGACCTGTTATGAGACCTCTTCCTGCAGTTCCTGCCTTCCCTCCCTCCCCCCACCTTCTTTATCCCTACCTGCTGGTCCCTCAGACATCTGTGTGCAGAGCTCAGGCCATGACACAGGACAGGGAATAGGGACAGAGGTGAGAGGGCACCACGGGCTTTCAGAGACGAGGGAGAGCACTTGGCAAGGAGAGGTCTGGAAGTTTCTCCAGACAAGCTGGTGGACTGGATGGGAGAGTGGGACACCTTGGGCAGAGGGACCTGCTAGAACATGTGGGGAAGGGAGATCTGGCTGGAAGGCTGCTGTGGACTCCTGGGCTCTTCACTCAGAGATCTGGGCAGCTGATTTTTTAGAACAGAGCACCTTCCAGAAAGCCTGTCCAGATACTCCAGAAAATAATCACCTCCTTCCTTCGTCTGACTGCCAGTCCCTCAGCCTCTGCCTCGGCCAGCCTCAGCTCCAGTATGGCCTCCACTGTGTCTGCTCCGGGCCCAGGCTCAGCCTCCTCTCCCCACCTTCTTCCCTCTTTTCTGCTCCCTCTAGTCCTCCTCTTCTCCTCTCCCCTTTCTTCCCTCTCTCCTCCTTCTTTCCTCCCCTGTCCCCCAGTGCCCTCATCCCCTCCTCCTTTCCTGGGACAGGGCCTGAGTTCCTCCTGCCTCTATTCCTAGCTCAGGCTCAATGAAACCGGTGAATGAAAGAGAACCCTGGGGAGAACTCCTCCCCCTCCCAGAGGAGTCCTCTCTGACCTTGGGCAGAGCAGGAGGAGGCAGGATGGGAGCTCACCCCATTCCCCTCCAGTTACTGGCAGCCTGGCTGCAGGACCTGTGGTCCCAAATCTCCCAGGCTTAGACCAGTGGCTAATTTTAGAGGAAGTCTTGTCACCAAGCCAGGAGGGAGCACTAGGCTGGGCCAGACCCCCTGGCTCCAGGGAGATGGCACCTTTCAAGCCCGCCTGTCCCCTGGGGCACACGTTCTGCCTGGACAGGGCCCAAGGGTGGAGAAAGAGCAGCTGGCATCTTGGCTTCAACCCACTGCCTCCTCCCCCTGCCAGAGCGACTCCCTTGCCCTCGTCTAAGGCGAGAGCTTCCGACTCCAGATGCACCGAGGCTGGAACTAGGACTCCAGCCATTCTCAAAGGGAGAATTCAGAAAGAAGCTGCCTGGCAAGCAGGAAAACCCCAGAGCTTGAGCTCCCAGAGCTGGGGGTCAGGGTGCCACTCTACCTGGTGGAGGGGGGCGTGTTCTCATCCACATAGACATTTATTGAGCACCTGCTGTGTGCCAGGCTCTGGACTGGGAACTGTGACCTGGATGTGAGTCAAACAGCCCCGAGGTCCGGCCGCCTGTAGCTTCGTGGGGCAGAAGTGAGGTGTAAGGACAGCTCTCTGCTACTGTAACAGCCAAGAGCTAATCAGTACAGAAGCCCAAGGTGTCTGCCACACAAGAGATAAAAGGGTCTTCAGGGGGCTCAGAGTCAGTTCCAGAAGCCAGACTTCTTGTCTCCCTTGAGCACAGCCCTGCCCAACTGACTGGGTCTGCCTCCTCTCCTGCCATGACCTAGCTCTCTGCCTAAAGCCCCCAACTCCAGTGGTGACAGCAGCTTCTTACCCTGTTTGGAGCCAGGGTCCTCCCAGCATCTGTGGACTACAGGCCTTCACCTTCTTACCCAGCTCGTTCATGTGTATCTGACCAACCCTTAACCTACTAGACTATCTGTCCAATCATACCTCTGCCCCTTACTCACTCGTTGTGTGGCCTTGAGCAGTGACTTCACCACTCTGGGCCTCAGTTGCCTAACCTGTAAAACGGGATCATTACAGAGACCTCAGTGGCAGTTGTGAGGATTAAATGGGCTTTGCTGAAGCATTCAGAGCTTCATCTAGGACATAGCAAATGCTGACCACACATCAAAGAAGCCTCTTTCCATCTGGTGAGCACAGACTGGTCTTTTGTTGATCTGTGCTGGCTTCTCATCGCGGTGGCTTCTCTTGTTGCAGAGCATGGGGGTCTAGGACAGGCAGGCTTCAGCAGTTGTGGCTTGTGGGCTTAAATGCCCTGTAGCTTGTGGAATCTTCCTGGGCCAGGGATCGAACCTATGTCCCCTGTATTGGCAGGTGGATTCTTAACCGCCAGACCACCAGGGAAGTCCTGCCCTCTTAATAGCATCCCTAGACCAGAAGCTCGCTGCTTCCTGAGCAGGCCCTGTGCTTCCCTGCCTCTCAGCCTTTGCTTGCCCAACTCCTGCCCCTAGAATTTCTTGCTGCTCTTCTTACCCTTCCTCCTCCCTTGGACTCAGCTTCCATGCCCAGTTTCCTCACTCAGCATCCACTGAGCACTGCTGAGCAGTGAGCCTGGTGAGGGAGGTGCAGATGTACTTTCAGGGGCCACTGTTTGTAGAAGAGGGGCTGCTAAGGGGTGAGAGGGAGCTCCACTGGCTGGAGAGTTTGGAAGGTGGAACACAGGGTTTCCAGGAGGTTTTTCTAGAGGAGAAGGGCTTGATCCAGGCCATGGGACTCCCTCTAATGGGGTTTGAACCCTCTATCTCTGAACTCTCTAACTAGAGCCCTCCTAGAGTCCATGGCAAGGGCTACCATGGAACATGTACCTTCTATGTGCCAGCTCTTGACATTCAGTAATTTGTTTAATGCATACCAATTCCCAGGGGCTTGTATTATCCTCATTTCAAAGGAGGAGGACAGGACTCAAGGAAGTTAAAAACTTGGCCAAGGCCACAGCGCTGGGGACCAGCAACCCCAGAGCCCTGAATGTGGGCGTGTTTGCAGTCTGCTGTCTCTGAGAGCTCATCACCCAGCCCTTGGGGGTATTTATTCGTGGCTGTGTCTCTGCTCTCCTTGGCCCACTGTGTGCTTTCTGAGGGCACCAGTCTCTTCTTCCTCCTGCCTGCCCACCTACCGCTCACTACCACCCACAGCAGCGGCTGTGTCCAAAATAAGCACCTCCAGGGTATGCCGCAGGTTTGAGCTGAGTCAGATCCAGCCAACCGGCCCCTTGAAGAGAATGAATGTCTTTAACAGCTTATTGGACCAGCGAAGAAGGAGAGGGAGCCCAGATCTGGGAGTTATTCCAAACCCTTTCTGATCTGTTTGCCATTTTGCCCACTCTTGAACAGCACACATCGATACTCAGCACAGTGGCTGTGCCCCCTGCTTTACTCAGCCAGAAGATGTGGCCTCAGATCACAGCAACTGATACGACAGCCCCACCATGCCTGAGTCCCACTGGAGGATGTCCTGTGTCCCTGTCCGCGAGCTTAGCACACGTGTTCAGACTCCCACCTAAAGCTGAACATGAGATGCCTGAGTAACTGGGCCATAGTGTGGCCTCTGGGGGCTTTGAGAGAAGGGGCTTGCATCTAAGACACAGACTCTGGTCGGTCAGAGCCCACCATCAATGCCGAGCGCCTCTGCGTTGAGCATTGCTCCTCCGGTGACCTCCAGAGGCTGGTGGCTTCCTAGGACCTCACCCCATCCCCGAAATAAACTGTTACCAGCTGCTTCTCAAACAAAGAGAAGGAGGCTGGAGAAGGGTAATGGGTTAGGCCTAGGACCCGCACTTTCCCCAGACCAGCTGAGGATGGGACACCAGAATTCTTCTTGGAAAATCTTGGGACCCAGAGCGTCCTTCCCCAGCCCACCTCACCCCTGGCAGGTGGCTCTGTGGGCAGCTAGGCCTTCCTGGTGCCCAAGAAGGTGACGTTGGGTAGCTCCTGGCATCCCTGGGACATGTGAACAACAGAACAATGGCCCCCATCTGTCCTGAAAGCCAAATGGCCAGAGCTCCTGGCTGACGGCTCAGGAAGCTCCTTATAGCACGCACACACACTATACACCTATTATTCACATACACAGCACATACCCCTTATACATGCCCAGCACACATACCCCTTATACACATTAACCTCACCCACAGGGCTTCAGCTCCCCAGCAGTTCCTTCTGCCCTTAGCCCTGTGGAGACAGTTGACAGAACCCAGGAGCAATGAGTGCTTGTGGGTTTTGGCCGTGCCGCCCTCGCTCTCCCATCTGACCAAGCAGTGTTGTTAATTAGGAGCTCCAGGCTGGTGTGGTGAGGGTGAGCGTGTGGCCTCCAGCCGCAGCACAGGAAATGGACTAAGCCTGATGTGAGGAACGTGATGTTTGAGGGCTGTCCGGCTCTGGTCCTGGGAATATTGTAGGGCAAACATTGACCCAGCTGCCAGGAAGGAAGCATCTGACAGGCAGGAGAAAGAGGAGGGGCTGCCCACTACAGGGGCAGCCCTTTCTAGAATCAGGAATATCAGTGTTGGGGTCATACACACACACACAAGTGCACACACTCACGCACACTGGTCATAGGATAACAACAGTGGTGGTCTTGGAAAGAGTGGGAGACGATGGTTAGAACTGCAGAGGGCATTGCTTTCGTTCAGTCTCACACCATGCATTTCCCAACCTCTCTGTTTTTTGCACATGTGTTGTCTGTCTATGACACCACCCTTACCCTTGTGACACCATCTCTATCCCAGCACTACCCTTATCAACTGGGCAAACTCCTACTCAACCTTCAAAGCCCACATCAGTGTGACTTCCTCTGTAATGCTACCCCCTTCCTTCCAAGCAAATTATAGACACTGTAACAAGATGGTTATCTATCCATCTTTCCCACCAGAAGATGGTCCCCTCAAGGACAGAGATAACCACATCTACTTTATCCCTCCATATTTAGCATTCCCTCATGACTTTTTCAGGAGATGTGATCCAGAGTGGTTTCTCTTTTGGATGGGATTGCCATTGTTACAACAACCATATTTGTTCCCAGGCAAGTCTCTACATTGGCACCGTGGTCCCTTCCTTTTCCTCTACTCGTCCTTCTGGCTGCCCTCAACATGCCACCTCTTCCAGGAAGCCTCCTCTGTCTTCCCAAGTTCAAGTTAGGAGTCTCTTCCACATATTAACCTTTGTAATTTTCTGTTTACCTGTGTGACAGGGAAACAAACTATCCACTCTTCTCCCATCTCTTCTGAGCCTCCAAGTCTAGGGGGTCCCTCCTGACCTGGGACTACTTTGAAGACACCACTGTGTCCCCCAGCCAGACACACAGTCGGGGTTGTACAGTGTTTGCTGGGGGATTGAAGGGCTGGTGGACATCCCTACTCCAGCTGTGCCGACCGAAGAGCACAGGGCACATCCCGTCCTGGGGAGGAGACCTTTAGGGGCTGAGGGATGGACAGAGCATGTTCCTCCCTGGGGCCCCAAGCCTCACTAGACCACCTCTAAGGCCTTCTCAGGGTTCCAGGCCTGGCCAGGCTGCTGGTCTGCTGTGTGGGGCCTTGAACGTTCCCTCCTCTTTTTTCCTCTGTGCAATGCAGAGGAGTAAGGGACAGGACAGGCGGGGCAGGGAGCAGGGAGGGGTAGACATATGTCTAGCCAGAGCCTGACCTGCATCCCTCTTGTCCTCTAGGTGGGGTCCAGCCAGGCACCCAGAGACCAGCCCGTGTGGGCACTGCTGGAACAGTACTGCCACTCCATCAAGACCCTCGCCAACCTCTCAGGTATGCCAGCCCCTTGCCACCACCTGCAGCAGACCCTGGGAAATGAGGGTGGGCCTCTGGGCCTGGAGGAGAAGCGGGCCAAGCCAGGCTCAGCAGGTGGTAGATAGAGACTGGCTTTTAGGCCTGGGCCTTGGGTCTGTCCTTGGGCAGCCCCCTTCCCCACTGGGGGCACAGGTCACTGATGAAGAAGGGCTTGGCCGGGAGTCCTCCTCCAGCTCCCGGCTCCCTATGTCTGCGCCTAAGGAAGTGGCTGGGCTTGCATTCAGGTGCCCAGGGAGGGGGCACCTTTCTGCTTCAAACTCCAGCAGAAGGTGTAAAATACATTCCCCGTTGCCGTGGCTACAGGTGTCACCTCCTGGTAAGAACCTGTGAAGTAGCAGCTGGGTCCCTGAGTTCTGACCCCTTAGAGTTTCCTGGCAGCTGATTCAGAGTCAGGTGCAGCCACTGCAGAGCTCAGAAGAGCCCTGGGTCTTCACGGGCTCTGGAAAAACGTCCCCAAGGCTCTGCCCAATGTCCCAGCCGTCTCAGGGCTGCATCCACAGAGGCAGCAAGGAAGGAGGAGGGCTGCAGTGTCCCTGGAATCTGGAGCTACTGCCAGACCTAAGGAGACAAGAGTGCTGGCCAGAACTGGGACCCGGCACCAACTGCAGCTCGAGTCGCGCATCAGAGAGGAAAACCCTGCCGTCTGCCCTCCTTACAATGGGGTGGTCAAGAGCCCAGGTGCTTGGGTCAGACAGACCCAATCCCAGATCTGGATCCCAGCTCCTCCACCTAACAGCTGCATGACCCTGAACAAGTCACCCGACCCATCGTATTAATTTGCTTGTTAGGCACTCAGTCATATTCAACATTTTGTGACCCCACAGACTATATANGAGCCCAGGTGCTTGGGTCAGACAGACCCAATCCCAGATCTGGATCCCAGCTCCTCCACCTAACAGCTGCATGACCCTGAACAAGTCACCCGACCCATCGTATTAATTTGCTTGTTAGGCACTCAGTCATATTCAACATTTTGTGACCCCACAGACTATATATAACCCGCCAGGCTCCTCTGTCCATGGAATTCTCCAGACAAGAATACTGGAGTGGGCTGCCATTTCCTCCTGCAGGGGATCTTCCCTGCCCAGGGATCAAATCCCGGTCTTCTGCACTGCCGGCAGATTCTTTAGCGTCTGAACCACCGGGAAGCCCATTAATTTGCTTGGGCTGTAAAATACCACAGACTGGTTAGTTTAAACAACACAATCACAAGCCCCCCCCCCCCGGTTGACTTGTAATATCATTCATCCAATTTATAAGTGGAATATGTAATATATGTATATATTTAATTTGGAAAAAGATATTTTTAAAAATTGAAGAGGACTATTAATGCTCATTATCCCACAACCCAGGAATTTTTTAGTGTTTCTATCTGCCAGAAGTTTATCACACCATAGAGTCTCATGGTTTTTCTCTTTTCTTTTTCCATAAAACCAGGATGATCCTGTGTCTACAGTTCTGTCACCTGCTTTTTCTTCTTGTAACTCAGAGTGAACATTTCCCTGTGTCATTAATTATTCATCCACCACATTGCTGGTGGTGCTGCCTAGCAGCCATGGTGGGGATACATCATCCCTCATTAACCATGCCCCTGCAGTGGTCGGTACTGGCTGTTAGGATGCCCTTGAACTTCAGGAATAGTTTCTCTGGTCCCCACATGATAGGTACCTCCTTTTAGGTGTTCACCAACTGAGAAAATGCATATTGACTAACCTAAAGTTCAGAAACAAGACCAAACAACCTATTGTTTAGACATAGGTATGTGTGATAAAACTGAAAAAAACTAAGAGCAAAGAAATGATAAACGCAACATTCAAAAGAATGCTCCCTCTGAGGAAGGAGTGCATAGATAAATTTGTAAGTGATTGGTAATGATCTAGTTTTGGATTGGACAATAGATCGTTATATGTGCTACTACATACAGACTTCCATAACAGAAAAGACTAAAATGAAATAAAGTTGGGCCATGTATAGGCTAATGGTGACAAAGAGTCATGAATCAAAGACTATGATCAATTAAATTGCATGACCCTAAGGTCCAAATATGGAGAAGGCAATGGCACCCCACTCCAGTACTTTGCCTGGAAAATCCCATGGATGGAGGAGCCTGGTGGGCTGCAGTCCATGGGGTCGCTAAGAGTCAGACACGACTGAGCGACTTCACCTTTCACTTTTCACTTTCATGCATTGGAGAAGGAAATGGCAACCCACTCCAGTGTTCTTGCCTGGAGAATACCAGGGACGGGGGAACCTGATGGCTGGAGTCTTTGGGGTCGCACAGAGTCGGACATGACTGAAGTGACTTAGCAGCTTAGCAGCAAGGTCCAAATAAAGAAAAAAAAAAAAACCACATAATCACAAGAGACTTCAGGCAGGCTTTAAATGGATTGTTTCTGTTTTATCCATCACAGAATAATACAGCATATACTGTAAGTTGTAAGGCATATTATTTTTTCAGTCCGTAGGCAATGTAAGAGTCCAAATGGAATCAAGGATCCCTTGGAAATAACTCCCTAATCCAACACACACACACACATTCACACACACACACACCAGGACTGGTCATATGTGAAGAGACCCTTGGATCTCAGGAGACAGGGCTTCTACCAAAGCATCGACTCCTTCAGTGTTGATTTGCTGAGCACAAGCATGAAGCACTCTGAAGGGTGCTGGGGACTGGTTAGTGAACATGACCAGCCCTGCCTTCCACAACAGAAAAACTAATAACCTTGATGTGACAGAGACTAGCCCCCAGCAGACCAAGGCATGGAGAAGAGCCACTCACCCCAGATGAGACAAAGGAGTTGGCGGCTAAGCTGAGCATTAGAAGGGTGGATGGGAGTCAGCTGGGGTAACTGGAATAGAGCGGTAAGGGCATTCCCGGCAGAGGGAACAGCACATGTGAAGGTGTGGAGGTCGAGAATGTTCCAAGGGAATGGCGAGTGGACCCACAGGGCATCTCAAGCTAAGCGAGAGGAGAGGATGGGGCATAGACAGTCATGAAGAGTGCTGTTTGCGGTGCTAAAGAGCTGGGCTTCGTCCCAAGGGCAGTGGAGAGCTGCTCTTGCAAGAAGTCACACAGTCTTGGAAAAACCACTTCCTCTGCCCAGTGGAGGAGGCAGGGAGCCCAGTCCGGCTGCTGTGGAGAGGAGGATGGCCTGGGAGGGGCTTGCGGGGAAATTCCTTTTCCTCCTCTGGGCCTCCATTTGGCCATCTGTAAATGAGAATGTGGAGTTGGACGGTTGCCAGGGGCCCTTCCTGCTCCATAGCCTGGTCCCTGGCTCCACTGGAAGACAACAGGCCATCTCCACTGAGGCAAAGTGGAGTGAGATGGGATGGGGAAGGAGTGTCTGGTCTGGTCTGGGGCACCATCCCCCGTGCCACAAGGCAAGAGTGGGGCACCATCTGGCCTCTCCCAAGCCTTCCATGCCCTCAGCAGCTGCACTGTAACCACAGTGAACCCCATAGCCTGTCCCAGCTCTGTATACTCTTCACCCTGACTGAGCATAGCCCCTAAGACATGCAAAGATTGTTCCCTTAAATCCTGTTTTCTAGCAGATATCTGATGGGTGGTGGGATGAGTGAGAGAAAGTGTGTACTGTGCAGACCCGTGACTGTGTGAGATGCCATGTGTTTCCGTTATGCCCTGCACGCCTATCCGGTGTTCAGCTGAACCCTGGTGCACCTGGACTGCCACTGCAGCTGCCATCAGAGGTGGACCGGAGGTACCTGTCCCCACGATGCCCATGACACACAGGTGTCTCCCCCAGCACCTGTCATACTTCCCTACAACTTATTTGCTACCTCTCCCATCAGCCTAGGGGCATACAAACTGTCCTGAATACCTCTGCCCCAGTGCCTGGCCTGGGAGCTCACCTCCATCCCAGGACCTCCCACCCACCTCTGCTTCCTTAGCTAGCAAAAAGGCCCAAACTTTAAGGGTAGTTGGAGTTCATCTAGGTGAGGAAAGTTTTTGCTCTTTACAATTTCTTCCTCATTTACTTATTTGCAAACACTAAAATGAGCTGTAAAATGCATTTGTTCCAAAGCTGCTCCTTTTTTCATTTTCCTCTCTGTCACATCTAGAATAGCAGACAATCGTGCTGGTGATAATAAACTCCATGATGAAATGGCACTGCATTCTGGAGGCCAGGGGGCCTTGGGTCTCTGGGCCTGTGCTCAGGTCCCAACTGTCCCATCAAGATGCAGAATGGTCTTAGCTCTGCCCCTGAAATGGTCACTTCCCAAAGGAACTTTTATCGCATGTGCTCTCCAGTTAAGAGCAGGCCAGGTCACGCAGGCCAACCTTCCATCCTGCATGTGAAACGTTAAGTCCTTGGCCTCTGCTCACTGGGCACTCACCTCCCCCTGAACAGCTGCTTTTCCTGTGTGGTGGCTCTGGTGATGAACAGGTTAGTAACTTTAGCTTGGGCTCTTCTTTCCCTCTGTGCTGGGATCAGTGTGTGGAGCACCCTCCTTTGTGCATGAATGAGACTACTTCCCAATGAAGAAATGGGCTGATTCTGCCAGCCCAGTCTAGCCTGTGGGGGACAAGCCCTGTGCAGCAGGGCTTGGTCTGGGACCTGGCCCGAGTCTCAGCCTGGCACTGGTGGCAGGACTCTGCCTAGGGTTGAGGTTGGGACCCAACTGATCCTCGCCTGCTCCTGGCACTGGTTATTAGGGACAGTAAGGGACCTCTGCCTCTGCAGCTGCCCAGAGCTGAGCCAAGGGCTCTGTCCATTTAAAAGGCAGAGGATAGACCTCGCTGGCTGATCTGCACCTCGTACCTGCCAATCAGCTGGCTCCAGAGAATTCCCGTGCTTGCTCTCTGGCTCTGCCTGGGCAATGAGAGCAGCATTAATATGGAGGCAAACACAGCCCAGTCTGCCTCTCCCCTCTCCCTGCTCAGGAAGTAATGCTGGCTCAGGATGCTCTCAGCCTTCCCTTGCAGCTCTGTTCCCAGTGAAAGATGGCAAGAAGGACTAGGACTAGCCACCCTGGGGCTTCCAGCCCAGCTGGGACTGGGTGCCAGCTCTCCCTGCCCTCTAAAGATAGAAGCACACACGTACACATTCACACACATGTACATCTCCCTCAGTCTTTGCATCTCATAACTCAGGACCAGAGTCTCAGGGCTGGGAGAGGCCTTTGAGAACATTTCACTGATGGAGAAACTGCCCCAGAAGAGAGGGTGAGAATTGGGGTAACATGCAGGGAGAGCAGAGACAAAGGCAGGCCTGAATCCAGCCTGAGTTGAGGTGAACCACATCCCAGGCCTAGTATCTTGAGCCCAGATCCACCCCCACTCCCATCAGTAGACCTGAGCAGTGGACCTGTCCTCACACTGAGAATGGAGCCACAGGGAGTTAAGAAGCAGGCAGTCCTGAGAGGCCTGGGCAAATTCCAGATAAAGGTTCTCAGCTCCTCCAACACTTGCTGTGGGGTCTGATCTCCCCTCCACACTTACTTAAACACACACACATGCACCCTGCTGTAGAAACCAGTTTCAGGTTGCCCTGCCCAAGCCAAGAGGAAAAGAGATTCTCATTTCTGGTTTTATTCCCTCTGAAACCCAGGGCGGTAAGACCTGAGTGTTTGAGGTTCTCCAGATAATTTCAGCCAGTTTCTCCCCTGGACTTCTCCATTTCAGTGAATGGCAATGCTACTCCTGCCCCCAGTCACCCAAGTGGGAGACCTGGCATTACCCCTGCCTCCTGGCTCCTGTTGGAAGCCACCCACCCACGCACCCACCCTTCTCTCCAGTCCTGCCTCACCAGGGCTGGTTTTCCCGGAAATCCCTCTCCACCCTAGCCCCCATGGGCTGGTACAGGTCTGCATCTATTCAAGCCTCTTGATCTCGCCAGCCTCTTTCGTGGCTCCCTTGATTCCCTCGATGCCCTTCGAATCCACTCCTTTCCCAGAGGCCACGGAAGCTTTTCTAGAGTGGAGATCTGCTCGTGGACTCTCCACTCCCTGTCATCCCCTCCAGTGTCCTCGCTCAAGGAGAAGAAACAAATAGCGAGACACCAAAGGAGAACAAACACGAGGCGAGCTTCTCAGGCGGGCGGGCGCGCTTTCCTGCCCCCGGCAGCCCCCGGAACTCGACCCTCGGGCCACCATTCCGCCACCCAAGTCCCACACTGTCCATTCCCGCCGCCCTCCTCCGGACCTGCTGTGAGCGGGAGAAGGCAGACTCCGGGTTGGATTGGTGGGCCGGGGGCGGGAGCCTGGGCCTGGCAGAGAGGAGCCGCCCGGCCCCGCCCCCTGGTGCAGCCATTGGCCGCGACCAAGCGGGTGGACCCGGGTGCGTTCTGCGGCTCCTCTCCGCTAAGGTCCAGACTTGGCAGTCCCCGACGTTCGAGCGCAGCGCCGGGAGGCTGTTGGCAGGTCGGGGCTGGGCGAGAGGAGCCAAGACTCTGCGCTCTCTCGGCCGCTCACTCTCGAACCCAGCCCCTGGCAGCCACGCTGGGCGCGCAGTCACACTCCTCCGCGCGCGGCTCCGGGGCGCAATGGACGCGGCACTGCTCCACAGCCTGCTGGAGGCCAACTGCAGCCTGGAGCTGGCCGAAGAGCTGGTTTTGGACGGCTGGGGGCTGCCCCTGCACCCCGAGGGTAGGCGAGAGCCGAGCAGATCCGGGTGGCGCGGGCTCCTGACTTGGCGCGTTGGGTGCGCCCGGGTCCCCGCGCTCGAGCGCCTCGCGCCGTGCGTCCTGCGGCGCCCCGCGGGCCCCAGCAGCCCCTCTGATCCCCGCTACGCTCTCTCTCATCACCAGGTCCCTACTCCTACTGCAACACGACCTTGGACCAGATCGGGACGTGCTGGCCCCGGAGCGCGGCCGGAGCCCTGGTGGAGAGGCCGTGCCCCGAGTACTTCAACGGAGTCAAGTACAACACGACCCGTGAGTGTCCCTGGGACCCTCCGCCGCGGGCTCAACACCTAGCTCCCAGGAGGGCGGTTTAGACGGTAGCGAGGGCTCCGAAGCCAGCGTCGCCAAGACCTGCGAGCCGCGGCAGGGTCATAGCGCCGGCGTTAAAGACATATTAGGGGCGCTCCCTCTGCCCGTAACTCACCGTAGCTTCAGACCTCGGAAAGACAGTGATTTGCCCACGATTCCCGTGCTCCACGCGCTGAGAACCCAGAAACAGGAGAAGGAAATCCTTCCTTTTGAAGACAGATATCTCTCCCACATTATATACTCTGGTGCCTGAAGTTTCTCCGTTAGGGCTTCTCTTTGTTTAGCTGATTTCCGCCCCGCATCTGGGGCGCCTAGGATATGTTCCCAACCCCCAGGGTGAGTGCGGTGGTCAGAATCTACTGTGGGAGAGGGGGAGAGCAGGAGTCAGGAAAGATGGGGTGAGGCTTGTGTTGGGGCTGGGCATGCGAAGTGTAGCTTTTCTGGACCAGAGTGTGGGGTGTAGTCTCTTCCCTACCTGGATGTCCCGGGACTGGCTTTCTGGGCTGCGAGTCAGGAGCAGTGGTCAGCATTACTCCTGCCACCCAGCGTGGTGTCTGAATCAGGCCCACCTCCCGCCTCCTGGGGAGAACAGCCTGTGCCCCCTTCCTCCTGGCAAACCACTGGCTAGCTTGCCACTCTATGGAGGACAGCAGCAGATGCTCCAGGAGTCACACAGCATCCAGGTGGGGTGGTTCCGTATGGGCTCTGGGAGGGGAAGGGGGTGCCTGAGTCTATGCCCCGCGGAAGGTCCGATGGGAGCCAAGTGGCAGTGTCTTGTGAAGCGTGGGACACAACATCTCTAGCCCACCCAGAAGGGCCACTCACATCTCCAGCCCCACCCACACCAGCAAAGAGCCTTCTGAGATGCTAGGCAGCAGCGGAGGGCACTTGTTTGTCTGAAGCCCCTCATCCTGGAAACATCATAGCAACCTCTGTGTGTCTGAATAGTGGCACAGCTCTCCCATCAGCTCACTCATGCATGCTCTCTCTCACGCACACACACACACACACACACACAAGCACACACATACACAAACACGTATGTCTGTCCCAACTCATACCTTCACCCAGAGAGATGGTTAGTGGGCTAGACCGCAGCCTCTGCATCTAACGCTAAGCAGCATTGCCCCGTCTGCACCAGCGGAGGGCTCTCGTGGGCCCAGAGAGCAGCTTGCTTGGAGGAGTCCAATGGCAGTGGTGCTCCTAATGGAAGGGGGTGGGAGACCTAGTGGGGCTGCTGAGGAAGATTTCTGCGTCATCTGACCACGCTTCCTACCCATGATTAAGATAGACCTTCCAGGGAGGAGGTGAGGTCCCCGATCCAGGAGATGCGCAAACAGAAGGAATGGCTTCCACGCTCCTTGCCAGTCCTGAGATTATAAAACTGTGTATTTAGGATCCTGTGAGCTCTGTGGGGTGGGGCAGTGCAGATCAGGGTCCCTGATTCAGTCTGAGCCAGAGATAAACGCTAAGTGAGGTGATGCGGCTGTTTGTCCCTCAGCCTGTGGACCTGGGGCAGCCCTGCTCTGGTTCCACCCCTGCCTGGGCAGTCCCCTTTCTCCAACCCACCTGGAGCCCCCGAGGACAGGGCCTGGGTCTCTTCTCTTCAAGCAGTTTATTAAACAGCTGCTATTTGCCAAGCACTGCACCGGCATTGAGGCCCTCACTCACAATTGCAACAGACAAAGGGATACAGAGTAAGAAATGCCATGATGGGGGAATGCAAGGGGGCTGTGGATGAGGAGGAAGGTGGGAGGGGAGACGGGGAAGGCTTCCCAAAGGAGTTGTTGCAGCACCTCCACACCACTCGCACCATGTCGGATGAGAAGCCGAGAAAAGGTCAGGGCGCCACCAAGGTTGGCACGCGTCGTGCCGATCAGCCCCTGGTACTAATGAACCACTGTCTTCATTTGGACCAAAGTACTGCCCACAGTCTGACTCCTGGTGAATGGGAGAAGCATGGGGGCAGAAGGAGCATTGCTATTAACCAGTGTGACAGCTGAGGTGTGCAGGGCTGAGGCAACTAATGGCAATGGCAATGATTGATTTCTCTCCTCCCCTGCCTCCTGGCCACTGCTTCCTTCTGCTCTGTTTGCCTTTTGAGTGGGATCTTTCCTGGACAAAGAAGGACACAGGAGGAAAAGGGGTCCTATGAGAAGCCTGGGGGAAGAGGTGCAAGGGTCCTGACTCTCTTTCTGCCCAATTTTGTTACGCTGCAGCCAGATCCCTGCTGAAGCCTCATTGTTTAGAGGGCAGGCATTGTCCAGGTGGGACAGCAGCTTAGGCATTAGTCCTGGTGAACTTTCACCCACTCAGCTGAGCACAGAGAATTGGCCACCAAACTCCCAAATGTGGACCATGGTCCAGGTGCCAGCTACCACTGAGAGGGCTTGGCATACATGACCTCCTACGTTCCCACCTCCCTAAGGCCCCCTGAGGTATGTACTGCTCTTGTGCCCATACTGCAGATGAGAAAGCTGAGACTCAGAGATGTGAATGGGATTTTAGCAGGTGAAAGAGTCGTAGGTCTAGGGGAAGAGATGCCAGCATGCTTTGTGCCTCGGGACTGGCTGGTGTTATATGGAGTACAGGTAGTAGGAGAAAGAAGCAAATGAGAGCAGATGGGTGGGTGTTGGTCAAGTGATGTAGGGCGTCGCATAGGACTTCACCTTTGGTGTGGCAGGGAGCCTGGGGCCGCTTGTACAAGGAGGAGTTCAGCTTCAGGGCTCAGAGTCTCTGGCCACAAGAGGAGGGGTTAGGAGCCACTGTAACTGACCTAGGTCAAGGGGAGGCTGCTGATGCAAAGCACACATCTGTGACTGACAAGATGAGCGGGACAGGAAGGGGGCGGAGTCAGGGACCACACCAGGAAATCAACACTAGCACAGATGAGTGAGTGTATGTGGACTCTGGGGAGCTGGAGGGACTTCTGAATGAAGATGCAGCGGAGAAGGCAACCGGCTGGATGGGGAAGCCCAGGCAAGTGCCTTGGGCTGGAGACAAGGTTTTCGAGAGTTCTTATGTGGTTAGCGAACAGCCACAGGAGGGAGTGTGGGAGGCTTGATCAGAGCCTTGTTATTCTTACCCAGAGACTATTTCTGGATGCAGCAATGGCCAAGGGAAGAGAAGAGCCTTGTTCAAGGCCACTGCTGCTACTCTGTGGCAGAACTGAGTTAAGCGTCCGTGTGTTTGAGTCCCCTCCAGTGTTCTCCTCACCTCCATGTCACTGCTTCAGTGGCCCAGGTTCTGTGAGTCTATACTGTCGTTTGAGCTATGTTAACAGATTGATCTTTACAATCACCCAATGATAGAGACATAGTATTATCCTCATATTATACATGAGGAAACTGAGGCACCGAGGAGTGATTTTGCCAAAGTCACACAGCTTATAACAGGACAAGGATTCTAGCCAAGGCTCTGCTGCCTCTGAGGAAGCAACTCTGACGGACTAAGCAGAGAAGGGATTTGTTGAAAGGATATCGGGAAGTTTGTGTAATTATTGAACGGGATGGAGAATCAGATATGGGGTCCGCAGCCAAGAACTGAGAACTGGCCTAGTGAAGGAACCCCGGCTCTCTCTGAGTGGGCCTTGACAATGCCATGAGCCCTGGTCACCAGATGGGCCTTAGCCCTGCCGTCATCACTCCCTTAGGATCCCAAGCTTCCAGCAGTGGTCCTCAGGAAGGACCACTCCATTGTGTGGGCTCCCCATCTCCATTGTGTGGGCTCCCAGCTCACTGATTTCCTTGGTGCCAGAGCATCTGAGGAAGTGGGGGGAGGGAGGACTGGGGTTCCCTAGTCCAGCTCTGGCTACAGGGGAGCCTAGAAGGGGAGAGCCTTTCATTTCAGCTCTATGGCAGGGGGTGTTCTCTGCACCCCCACCCCCAGGTTTCCCTGTGCCCATATGGGAAGCAGGTTCAAATTCTGGGCCACCTGAAACTAACATAATGTCCATATACAGTAGAACCTGAAGCAAGTCCCACCCCCTTCTCAGGCCCCAGTGCCCCTGTCCCAGGGAGAAGGGAAGTGGTTTAGCTCAGCGGTGGTTTGGCCGGAGGTGGGCACTGTATTCCATTTTCCTCCCACCTCTCACCTGTGTTCACTCTGGTGCCCGTCTCTGTACGCGTGTCTCTCTCAGTGTTTCTCTCTTTGTCTCCACGGCTCTATCTCTGGTTCTATGTTTGGTTCTGTCTCTGTCTCTGGGTGTATTTTCTCAATGTCTCTTTCTGTGTGTGTGTCTCTGTATTTCTCAGTCTCTCTTTTGTTTTCTATCTGTGTGGCTCTCACCCACCTTAGCTCCTTCTTCCCTCTCTGTACTCCCCTCCATCTCCCCAAATCCTCTGTCTCTCCCTCCTCCCATTGCTCACTCTGTCTGCCCTGCTCTGACACCACCTCTTGCCTGCCACTGTGGTCCTCGTGGCTGCAAAGGAGGGTCCTGCAACCACATGGGCAGGGTCATTTTCCTCCTGTGGAATCTCTAAGCCCAGCCTGGCTCAGCCTCAGCTCCTTGACCTCAGGCTCCCACCAGGTCCTGTTGAGAATGGCAGGCCCATCAATACTGAAGGATCTGCCAGGGTGGGGCAGAGACACCCCACCTAACTCAACCCCATGGGGAGGACTGGGGTCCCCACCTCCCAGTACCCTACTCTAGAGACATGCTGAAGATCTGGTTGTATTAAAATGGAAACACATAAACTAGATGGTCTCCAGCCACAGGGGTCTTCCCCCTGGGTCTGCCTGCTTGTACTTGGGAACCAGGGGTGATGAAAAAGGCTAAGCCCTGTTCTCAGAGAGCCCCAGGGTGCTTAAAGACCAAGCTCACCCAAATCAGTCATTAGGGATTGGAAAGATAAGCTTGGTGGGCACTGGAGCATTCCCAGAAGGCTTCCAGTGGGGGGTGGGGTGGGCAGGACTGATTCTTGAGATCTTGAAGCAGTGGGGACATCACATTTGTTTGAGGACAGGCCTGGTGCCAGGGTGGAGCCTCAGCTCCAAAGTCTCAGGAAGATGGCCCTCTACATTGAGAATTAGAAGCTGTGACTCCAGGAACTCATGTCTGCGTTCCTCATCCCTAGTGAGACCCAACTACACGTTGAGCCTTGAAGCCAAAGGGTGAGCAGTCACCCTTTTGAGAACTGTCCCCTGCTGGGAGACAGGGAAAGTTGGATGCCTATCACTGAGGGTATGGCTGAGGGAAGGAGGAAGGAAAGATAGCAGAAGAGGACGCCTCTCTGGCCATCCAAACACCTGGGAACTACTGTGCTGAGTCTGGGATTCCCCTCCCTTGCTGCTTAAGACTGGGAGATGCTTGGTCCAGAGAGTAAAAGATACTTACCCAGGGTTCCACAGAAATCCAGGGCCCTGAACAGCCTCTGCTGGCTCTAAGAGCTCTTGGCCCACACTCCACATCTGCATTCGTGGGGCCTGGACCACCGAGAAACATGAACAGTGAACTCCCAGCTGTCCCTCTGCCTAAGCACCCTTCATCTCAGGCAAGACCAAAGGTGCGGCCTCCCATGACTTTCCACCCCCTCACCAGGCATCCTCCACTTAATATCCCTTCATTGGGTTTATATGTTTCCCTTTCTCCACTAGAAGCTCTTCAAAGAGGCATAAGACCTGAGTCAGCCTTCCAGGGTCTCCTGTGTTAGCGAGAGAGATGTTTAAAGAGAACTGTTTGGTATTTGCTCTTCAGTGAAATAGCACAGCCAAGGCTGTAGGAATACATGGAAGAAAGTTGATTCTGAAAAAGAAGGGAAAGCAAGTTGGGAAGACTTCATGGAGCAAGTGCTATGGAGCACGCCCTGGACAATTGGGCCAGTGACGTGTCAGGTGGAAGGGAGAGTGGAACAGAGGGAGAGAGGGAACGGGGCCAGATCACAGAGGCCTTGAATGCCGGGGCATGGGCTTCAGTTCTGCTCACACTGCTCAGACCCCAGATGCTCACCCACAGCGTCATGAGGCAGGACTGGAATACTCCCGAAGGGTGCTGCTTGATTTTCAGGGTGTACCTTCTAAATACGAATCCAGATTGGCTGAGAACTTTGAACTTGTCCCTCTCCCTCTCCTCCCTTCCGTCCTGCTGTTAAGTCAGAACCTGCAGTGTCCTTCGCTGTCCACTCTCCCTCCACCCTGGCAACCCCAGCAGGATCGGGAACCACCACAGCAAATTCCACCCCCAGTGACTCTCAGGGACCACCCCAAAGGACCCTAAAGGCAGCCCACCCACCTCAAACCAGGTGCTCCAGAGTCTGGCCGGAATTTCCCTTTTCAGCACGTGCAGGGGTGGGGCTGGAGATGAGGAATAGCAGGAGGGACCCAGACTCAGCTTCAGGGGAGCCTACCCAAGTCCTGGCTGTGCTGGGATTCACTGAGTGAATGGGGTGGGGGATCCACCCCATCTGAGTCTCAGTTTCCTTATCTATGTGAAGGACACAGGAAACATACTGACGTCATGGGCCCCCGTCACAACCAAGAGACAGCCTGTACACCTGGAGACAGTCCCAGCCTGTGCCTGGGACTCCCTGTGCACAGTAGGCTGTTTCAGCAAGGGGAGTAGAGTGTAGCTTAGAGTCTGGAGGGAGGAGCAGTCGTGTCCTTGAGGGTCCCACTCACACTAAGGATGGTTGTCCTCCTACTGGGGTGGTGTAGCCTTCTATTGACCTTGAGAGGCACCAAGCTGTGTGGTCTCTGGATGGTGTCTTGGGGCGCCAAGAGGGGGCAGTTTGTCTACACTAAGAGGATCTGATCCCCAAAGGTCTCTGGAGAGAAGTGACCCCCCTGGCCCCCAAAGACCCCTGTGTTAACAGGAGAACAAAAGACTGCCAGCCAGAGATGCCCTGCCCCGCCCCCCATCAGTTCACAAAAATGATGCTTGGGAGCCAGTTCTAATTCTACTCATCTCACCTTTGGGCAGGGTTTTCTCCTCTTTGAGCCTCACTTTCCCTGTATGAGGTGGGTGGGGAGCTGGATGCATTCTTGGCGCCCCTTCCCCTGACATCCTCCTCTCCATCCTCATCCAGCCTCTGGCTCGAGGGTCCTTTTCCCAGCCTCCCTCTACTGGCCGGCGTCATGGCGACAAGCCGATGGAGCGTTGCTAGGCATGACTGGAAGGAGGGAGCCTGCACAGTAGTGGCCCAAACAAGGGTAGGCGCCTCCTCCCACTTGCCCCTTCCCTGGAGAGGCTGGTGACCTCACACAGTGAGCTGGGTTCTACTCATACCTCTTCCCTTTGTCATGGACCCAGTGGGATCTGCACTGCGCCTTCATGACTCAGTTCCCCACTCTCAGCTGTAGGTGTGGACATTTACCCCTCCCACACCTACTCAGGGACAGAAGGGCAGAAACAGAGAGCTGGGGGTTTGGGGAGGTCCAGAGTGATGGTGGGGTCTGGAGAGCAGTGCCCACACAACACTAAAAAAATGGGACAGAAGTTCCCTTCCCCTCTGTCCCAAGCAGATGGCCCTGAGGAGGCCCTTCCTAACCTGGTGACTGGGTTGAGGATGGCAGATTCTCAGTCTCTCAGTGCGGCAGGTGCGTTCCGAGTTTGGGTCAACATCAGCAGCTGCCCCCACCTCTACCCTCCGAAAAGTGCAGTAATCAAATAAGACAGGAAATGTGCAGGCTTAACTCGGGGAGACACACGTTGTTGGGGTAGCTCTGGGAAACTGCTGTTGGAACAGGGCTGAGGGTGAAGGTAGGGTGGGGTGGGCTTAGGGTTAGACCTTAGGCGCTCTCCCGTTCACTGAAGCTGCATCCATGATGAGAAGCAGGGAGTGGTAGCATTCTGCTATCCGTGGTACTGAAAGTTTCAGTCCGGCACAGGGACCTCATTCCTTCAGTAAACATTGCTTCTGGCCCTTCCCGTCTCCCTGTCAGCACCTTTCCACCCTCACGTCTTGTCATTTTCTTTCCAGACAGCCAATGACCGCATTGCTGCTCCTCCACCACAGTCTCACTCATCCCCACGCCCCACCTGACTCTTCACTCTGTTTCATAACTACCACTAAAAAAATGGTCCGTCATGGTCCCCATCTCCCATACTCGGTCCAACTATCAGAAGTGCCAACCTCAGGAGTGCTTAAAAGTGACATGGATATCTGAGGTTGTTACACTGGCTTGAGGGTACTACTGGCATTTAGCAGATTGAGAAGTCCCGTGCAGCAAATGCTTGACCCCCCTGAAGTGCCAATATAGCATCACTGAGAAGCAGTTTACATGACTTTTCATGAGTGGGGAAGCTGAGGCCGAAAGGGATAGGACTTAACCAACATCACTTAATCAGCCAGAGACAAAACTACAACTAGAATGCAGGCTTCTGTCTTCTCCCAGCCAGGCTCCTGGACCATCAGGTGACTGCCCAAGCCAGAAACTCTCGTCAAAGTGTCCGACCCTGAAAGGGAGAGAGCATATTGTAATGGGGGCTTGCAACAGGCCAGGGCCACGCTGGCGGCAGAGCCCTGTCATGCTGCCAGGGTTAGAGCCCGGGCTTCCCAGACCACAGAGCCCTGGAAGAGAAGACCTTGCCTGCATCATTGGAAGACTACGCTGCCCACCACTGGCATCGACCTTTGGTGGGGGCACCTGTGTTGCTGTGGTAACAGGCACCCACCTTGCCCCCTCCATCCCCACAATTCTGGCCTGACCACCCGCCCTCAGGCTCTCCGTGCCCGTCTTCCTCTGGTTCCCAGGGGGAACTCTTCCCGTCTTCCTTTCTTCTGTCTGAGGCTGTGCCTGAGGGCTCAGTGTCCTCATTAGCCAACTCTCCTGAAGTGCTGGGAACATCTGTCTTCCAGCCTTCTGGTACTCAGTGTATATAACCAGAGCCTTATTCCCAGGCATGACTGGGTCCCCAGAGGGGAAGCCCCCCTCCCACCACTACATCTCACATCTCAGACCCTACTTTCCCAGGTTTTACCAGATTAGAGTTAATTTGATTCAGCCCACATGTACTCAGTGGCTTACTCCCGAGGCAGGATCTGTTGACTCCAACATGGTTTCTGCCTACTTGTCTGTCCCCAGGGAGCTTAAGTTCAGTAGCAAAGAAAAGAAGGATCAATTCCAAAGAGATGAAGCCCATAGTGATGATGTCAGATGCTCTAGAAGATTTTTCTTTTTCAAACTGTGTTGTTCTGTAGCAGATTGTGAAGTAAATTTAGGGGGTCGTGACTAGCATTTGGGTATAAAATACGTATAATTCATTAGAAAAGAATAGAAAGAAATGATTATAGCTGTGGTAAGATGAAATTTGCTTTGTGAAACTGGATTCAGTCATGTGATGGATATGTGTGTGCACGTTGGACTATGATATGAAAAGGACGTGCTGCTGTANCCATACTTGGTCCAACTATCAGAAGTGCCAACCTCAGGAGTGCTTAAAAGTGACATGGATATCTGAGGTTGTTACACTGGCTTGAGGGTACTACTGGCATTTAGCAGATTGAGAAGTCCCGTGCAGCAAATGCTTGACCCCCCTGAAGTGCCAATATAGCATCACTGAGAAGCAGTTTACATGACTTTTCATGAGTGGGGAAGCTGAGGCCGAAAGGGATAGGACTTAACCAACATCACTTAATCAGCCAGAGACAAAACTACAACTAGAATGCAGGCTTCTGTCTTCTCCCAGCCAGGCTCCTGGACCATCAGGTGACTGCCCAAGCCAGAAACTCTCGTCAAAGTGTCCGACCCTGAAAGGGAGAGAGCATATTGTAATGGGGGCTTGCAACAGGCCAGGGCCACGCTGGCGGCAGAGCCCTGTCATGCTGCCAGGGTTAGAGCCCGGGCTTCCCAGACCACAGAGCCCTGGAAGAGAAGACCTTGCCTGCATCATTGGAAGACTACGCTGCCCACCACTGGCATCGACCTTTGGTGGGGGCACCTGTGTTGCTGTGGTAACAGGCACCCACCTTGCCCCCTCCATCCCCACAATTCTGGCCTGACCACCCGCCCTCAGGCTCTCCGTGCCCGTCTTCCTCTGGTTCCCAGGGGGAACTCTTCCCGTCTTCCTTTCTTCTGTCTGAGGCTGTGCCTGAGGGCTCAGTGTCCTCATTAGCCAACTCTCCTGAAGTGCTGGGAACATCTGTCTTCCAGCCTTCTGGTACTCAGTGTATATAACCAGAGCCTTATTCCCAGGCATGACTGGGTCCCCAGAGGGGAAGCCCCCCTCCCACCACTACATCTCACATCTCAGACCCTACTTTCCCAGGTTTTACCAGATTAGAGTTAATTTGATTCAGCCCACATGTACTCAGTGGCTTACTCCCGAGGCAGGATCTGTTGACTCCAACATGGTTTCTGCCTACTTGTCTGTCCCCAGGGAGCTTAAGTTCAGTAGCAAAGAAAAGAAGGATCAATTCCAAAGAGATGAAGCCCATAGTGATGATGTCAGATGCTCTAGAAGATTTTTCTTTTTCAAACTGTGTTGTTCTGTAGCAGATTGTGAAGTAAATTTAGGGGGTCGTGACTAGCATTTGGGTATAAAATACGTATAATTCATTAGAAAAGAATAGAAAGAAATGATTATAGCTGTGGTAAGATGAAATTTGCTTTGTGAAACTGGATTCAGTCATGTGATGGATATGTGTGTGCACGTTGGACTATGATATGAAAAGGACGTGCTGCTGTAGTTCAAGGGCAATAACTGAGTGTGAAGACCTATGTTTCAAGACGTGGGAAGACATAAAGAAGGTGTTTAGAGGGAAAAGGAAGAGATTAGTGCCCTGGGTACTGGGGAAGCCTCCAGGAGAAGGTGGCGTTAGAACTGGGGGTTAAAAGAGAGGTGGAAGTTTGTCAGTGAACACTGCGTGAAAGTCTTGAGGGGTGGTGTGTGCCAGGCCTGCTGGTGCAAATATCACCAGCCACATGGAGAAGTAGTGAGGGGCCAGGCAAGTTCTGCTGGGGCCTGAGTGTCACAAGCCTTGATTAGCACACCTGGAAAGTTGGACTTCATTCTCCAGAGCGGTAAAAAGCTGTTGATGGCCTTTATTGGGCTTCCCAGGTAGCTCGTGGTAAAGAATCTGCTTGCCAGTTCAGGAGATGTAGGAGATATGGGTTCGATCCCTGGGTTGGGAAGATCCCCTGGAGAAGGAAATGGCAACCCACTCCAGTACTCTTGCCTGGAGAATCCCCATGGCCTGAGGAGCCTGGTGGGCTACAGTCCGTGGGGTCTCAAAGAGTTGACAGGACTGAGCATGCACGCAGCAGCAGCAGCAGATGACTTTTATTTAGATGCCAACATGAAATGGGGGTGAAGGACGGGGGGTGAAGGGGACAAGCTATGAGGCAGGGAGGCAAGAGAGGAGGCTGCTGCACCAGTCCAGGCAAGATGACCGTAGAGGAGGTGGGGGGGGGGGCCAGGAAAGGGGAGGACTCCAGGGCGGGGGAAAAAAAGGAG